>CAUYRH010088676.1:0-44567 GCA_963574655.1 Perodicticus potto
CTGCTCCTTTGTGTGCTTGGAAAATGTTGATTAGATTCCAGATATTGAGCATTGTACCTTGTTGAACAATAGATTTTTTTGTAATTCTATAAATATTACTGAGTTTTATTCTGGAATGCCATTAAATTACTTATAGTTTGAAAAAAAAAAAATAACCAGAATACACAGAGAACTCCAACGTATTAGCAAGAAAAGAACAAGCGATCTCATCTCAGGGTGGGCAAAGGACTTGAAGAGAAACTTCTCCAAAGAAGACAGAGGCATGGCCTACAGACCCATGAAAAAATGCTCACCATCCTTAATCATCAGAGAAATGCAAATCAAAACTACTTTGAGATATCACCTAACTCCAGTAAGATTAGCCCAAATGGCAAAATCTCAAAACCAGAGATGTTGGCGTCGATGTGGAGAAAAGGGAACACTTCTACACTGCTGGTGGGAATGCACACTACTACGTTCCTTTTGGAAGGATGTTTGTGGAGTACTTAGAGATCTAAAAACAGACCTTCCATTCGACCCTATAATTCCTTTACTAGGTATATACCAAGACCAAAAATCACACTGCAACAAAGATATCTGTACCAGAATGTTCATTGCAGCCCAATTCATAATTGCTAAGTAATGGAAGAAGCCCAAGTGTCCATTGACCCACGAATGGATTAATAAACTGTGGTACATGTACACCATGGAATATTATGCAGCCTTAAAGAAAGATGGAGACTTTACCTCTTTGTGTTTACATGGATGGAGCTGGAACATATTCTTCTTAGCAAAGTATCTCAAGAATGGAAGAAAAAGTATTCCATGTATTCAGCCCTGCTATGAAGCTAATTTAAAGGTTTCATATGAAGGCTATAACCCAACTATAGCACAAGGATTTGGGAAGGGAGGGGGTGGGTAAGGTTGGCGGGGAGAAGAGTAATTGGTGGGGCCACACCTATGGTGCATCTTAGAAGGGTACAGGCAAAACTTACTAAATGCAGAATACAAATTTCTTCATACAATAACTAAGAAAATGCCATGAAGGCTATGTTAAACAGTTTGATGAAAACATTTCAGATTGTATATGAAACCAGCACATTGTACCCCTTGATTGCACTAATGTACGCAGCTATGATTTAATAAAAAAAGAAAGAACTTTTCTCAGGGTCCCAGTAGGGAGTGACAGAACTACATGTAAGCCCCTGTCTCTGTGATGCTAGTGACCACAGTTGTGTCTGCTAGGCTGTATTCTTGCAAAGTAAGGAAGGGTCCCACACTCCATCAGTGTACCTATTCAACAGATGTAATAAAAATTATTGTTCTATAAAAAAAAATTTACTTTGCCAAAGTCCATGTGAAGATGCAAAGAGAGACTAAAGATTAGAGTTTGAGATCAACCTGAGCAAAAGTGAGACCTCATTTCTAAAAATTCGCTGGGCGTTGTGGTGGGTGCCTGTAGTCCCAGCTACTTGGGAGGCTGATGCAAGGGGATTGCTTCAGTCTAAGGGGAGTTAATGGTGCCGTGAGGCATCACAGGTGTGATGATTAATCCTATGTGTCCAATTTGACGGGCCACAGTGCCCAGATAAGTTCAACATTATTCTGAATGTTTCCATGAAGACTTTCTTTTTTTTTTTGGCATAAATTTTACACTTAAATTGGTGGACTTTGAGTAAAGTAATTATCCTCTATAATGTGTGTGGGACTCATCTGATTAGATAAAGACCTTAACAGAATGACAACTGACCTCAGAGGAAGAAGGAATTCTGCTAGGAGCTGGCCTTTGGACTCAAACCGCAACTCTCCCCTAGGTCTCCAGCATGCCGCTTACTCTGCTAATTTTGGACTTGAACCTTCACAAGTACAGAATTATGTGAGTCAACTCCTTAAAGTTGAGTCTTCCTCAACCCCCATAAAAATAAAAAATAAATAAAATAAGTAAAAATATTTGGAAAGGATATTTTTCTCTTCCACATACCAGAGATCAAAAAATGTACTATAATTATGCTAAATTTTTATCTTTATCTTTATCATTCACCAAATAACGATGTGTACATTCATTTATTCATTCAATAAACAATTCCATTCATATACTCTGATGCATCTTGCAATTTTTTAGATAATTTAAGTAATCTAAATTTAAAATAAAATCAATGTAAGATAAAATAAGTAAAACACGCCTGGAAAAAAAATAAAATTAAAGCAAATTTTCTAATTCTGAAATAAGTCTTTAAAGTCATCTTCTGGCCTCAATTAATTTTATCACTGTGAAGAGTTTCTTTTCACTTTCCCACATGCAATGACTCATCAGGAGTATATATTGGAACTCATACAGAATAGTTTTTAAACATTTCAATGTTGTGCTATAAAACTTGAGCTGTTACAAGAAACTTCTATTTTACTGATCAATATAACAAAGTATTTCTCAGGAATTTGAAGAACAAGTCATGTTCTCTATTTTCTGCACACAAATTTCAAATAAACTGCTCTAGAGAATGTTTAACATCCTCAGGCCTGTATGATTATTACCTCTTAGCTTAATACTTTCATTTATGTTAGAGCTTTTATTAGTAGAGGCAGTAAATAATGCATCATTCTTTGGAAATGTTGTTAGAATAAGTGTGCCTTATCAATAATGTACTGTGTGAAATCCATTGTTTTGATTTAACTTTTAAAACTCATTCATTATTGACCAGTTTGGAGGGAAAAAAATCAGATTATCTTTTACTTGAATTGTCAAATGCTTCACATAATATCCATCCTGGGTCTCTCGAGAGTCAAAAAGCATAACAAATGCTGGTTCAGCAGTGCTTATATGAACAAAAACAAACAGATAAACAAACAAAAAACCCAAAACACATTCAAAATCTTAAATTTTAAGCACAGTACTTGAGAGATCATCTATCTTTAATACTGTTTTTCTACTTGCCATTTATGGGGCTAACTAAAATGCAAAGTTTGCACTTGTATGTAAGTCTGTGCTGGTGAAACATAGCCAACCCCATATATATCCTGCTGATTATATTCCAGAAAAGTTGCATATATAATGACTCCTTGAGGAGAAAGTCATTTGTTTACTGCACTGATTAACTAAAAGTTCATGGAAAGGAAGCACATACTGTCATTTAAAAAGCATCATTCAAAATGAAAATTTAGAACTGATGTTGCTAGTTAATAGACTAACAAAATGTATCTGTCAATGATAGTTGAGTTTATCCCAAAAAGGTAAGAGAAAAAGCCAGGTAGCTTAATATTTTCGATTGCTTGTGCTGTGCATGGAACAGTCCATAAACCAATTCATTGACCTAACATCCAGAGTATACACAGTTAATTATCCAAACATTTTTATTTTCTTCTGGAATTAGACTGCCTAGAATCAGAACTAGAATCTTGAATCCATTGGCTGTGCTCCTGTGAAGGTAATTTAGCTCTGTTTGCCTCATTTTCCCCATCTGCAAAATTCAGATGCAGCCGATAATGAGAGTATATATCAAATGGGCTTCCATAAAGATTAAATGTCATCATAAAGCTATTAGTATGGGAGCTGACACATTAATATATGTTAGCTATTGCTATTCAATCATTAAATTCTCACATCACTTACTTCTTACCTGCAGAGAAGTAAGTATTATTCTCAAATTATCTAAGAGTATTTTGAGGCTCAAAGAGGCAGAATCGCTTGCCCAAGATCGATCAGAAGACAGCAAAGCCAGGTCTCAAACACAGGTGTTTTGGACTCAGAAGCTGAATCCTTTCCAATTCTGGCTCTGTCTTCTCCAGGATTTGACCAGATTGGAAAAAAAAGAAATCTCACTTCACGCTCTGTGTGTACCAATTCTTTCCCATGGCCAAGAAAAAACTCTGTAAATCACCAGCTGTAATTGGCAACACTATTGTACCTTTTCTTCAGAGGTATTTTCAGTCTGTTTTGTGTGCTTTTATAAAGATTGTGGTGGCACAGACTGATACATTTGAGTGATATATTTAGGTGGGTTAGTCTGAAATTACAACAGAATATTTTGCCAGCATGGGTCACTGTAAATATAGGGGTGGTGGTGGTTCTATTTCAGGTAAAAAAGACAAGGAATGGATGGAATATTCTTCATGCTTACTCTATCCTGATGATATCACTGGAAATGATTTGGGTTCAGAAAGTATTACAGTGATTTTTAAAGTTAACCTATAATTTACCTCCAGGATTTAATCGGTTAGGAAAAGAAAAATCTCACAAACTTACTTTACATTCCTTCTGTGCCAGCTGCTTGAAGTGATGCTGATTCTTTCCCATGGCTAAATACAGACTCTGTAAGTCAACTGAAGTGGTTGGCAAACCCATTCCCGAGGTTTTGATGTTGCTTGTCTGAGTAGAACTTGGGATTATGAGCTCTTGGGTTATACCTATGAAGCCCGATCTTGGGATGATGGTGAATGTTGCAGTGATACACGATTGCCTTAACACTAGCAAACACGGCATTGAACAGGGATCCTCAGTTCTTTGGAATCTACTGAATCTGTGTGTTTGTTTTTTAAGTTACTTCTATTTTAATTGATAATCAAAATTTGGATATACTTCTAGGGTAGACTGGGATTTTTGTGTGTGTGAATCAAGAGTTATTTTTTCCTTTTACTGTATGGGGTTTTCCTCTATATTTTATCAATATAGTAAATGTTTCATTGGGAAATAATCTCCATTTCCTTATAGTAACTAAAATATTTTCTGAGATCCTAGTATTTATCTAAACATCAGAAAAATATGATTTAAAGAAGTTATTTTCTAATAATCAAATAATTAGTGCAATATAGACTTAAGGGGCAAATTTTCAATGTGTACTTAATAAGAAAATTTGTATTCACAGCAATTAATTTATATGACTCAGAACTCAATAACTATTTTTGGTGTACAAGTGCGTGATATAGCTTCTAGGTACTAATTAGTCATAACGGGTGATATTCAGGATGTGCCCTTAATACTTCCCACATCTTCATATCATGCATGACCACAGCACATGCCCCAAAACATTAATTATTTTTCTTTGGACACCAGATTGTCTATAAGTCCCTTAGAATGTGGTATCTGGAGGTTGGTGTATTGCAGTTATGACTTTAACAAAGCTAAAGTGGCAAGACTATATGCTTCATTGTTTCATTAGAAAAACTCCGCAAGGCATTTCTTAGAGTTCCAATCCCAGTGATCTGAGAGATCAGCATTGCTCATATTACAAAATGATTTCTAATTCTATTATCTAACTTTCCAAGTCTACTGGCAATCTCAACGTAATTATCATATGGGAAGTGAACACCACAATATTACTCTATCAATGAGAGTGACTCAAAATAGTCTACTGATGCCATATGCATCAATATTCTGTGGTTCAATGCGGAGCCCCAGGGTTGGGGATATTGTTTTAAGCTTTTGTAATTTACTTTTCTGTTTGCTTGCTCATTTCATGCACAGCCAACTCATGCAGGAATAACCTTGCAAAGGTTTTTTTTTTCTGTGAATATAGCTCTAAGCTGGTTCTAGTCATGAGAATATTGACAGCACTAATTAGGTTGAGTATTTCTAGTATCTTGGGTCAGACACTGGAAAGCAGAGCCCAAGACAGGGTTTCTTGTGAAAGTGATTTGTTTGAAAGAAGGTTCACAGGAGAAATCTGTAGAGAATGAGAGAAGAGGTGAGGATAATAAAACGACCCAGACGGAGATGTGGCTTCCAGAGTTCAGGTTCAACTTCACAGCACAGGGAACTCTGGAGCATAAATTTTTATCACAGAAGTCCCACCTCAAGGGAAGAAGGCAGGACTGTTCTGTTACATAAGTCACTCTGGCTGTGGGCTGCCTCAGAGATGTGGGGCGTATAACCTCCCAGCATCTCAGACGTCTCTGAGCAAATTGGCTCCTGTTAGCCAAGGGTAATGCCCTGGGGAAGGAGGGTATAAGAATTAGCCCTTTGCAGTCAACAACAAAAGCAGCTGGGAACACCAAAAGCAAAAGCAAAAGAAGCAGAAGAGGGTCAGATAAAGCAACAGCATCTGCTTCACTCAGTTCCACAGAGCAACGAGAAACAGGAACTTATGAGGTTCTTCATCTCCAGCCTTTATGAACACAACAAAAATAATTCAACAAGGGTGATTAACACCATAATAGAAAGTGTATAAATCTGACCTATATTTTCCTACCCTGGTCTTAAAATGCCAGTTGCAGACATCTCACTCGGTTTTATAGTAATTATCTACTGTCCACACATTACGTTTGGGACCTTCATATGTAATCTGCGCTGTGCTGTCTATACATCTCCACGCAAGACTGAAGTTTTAGAATCTGTTCCTTCCATCGGTACTGACTGCAAAAGGATCACTAGCTTTTAAAGAAACTAGTTCGACTGTCTGCCTCTTTGAGTAGCAGCTATTCTTTTCTTAGCTCTTACACTTGTTTTATGACCCTGCAGGAATTTTTTAGTTCTCTCTGATAGTTGATGAAAAGTCATCATATTCTAGCTTAAGAATAGCCTGTCACCGTAGAGGATGCCTCTGCCTTAGATTCATGTCCTGCCTATGTACAGAAAAGTGCTTGGGGATCTGCACCAATGTGGAGTTTCATATTCTCTAAAGAGACCCTCCGTGTCAGCACGATATCAATTCTAGTAAGTAACCATGATGTTCACAAATATATGGTTTTCATCTGCTTTTCAGCTCATGAGAAGAGTTTAATTCCCTGCTTGTCAAAATCATTCTGTAGGCCATGTCATTTCTTTTTTTTTTTTTTTTTTTGTGGAGAGACAGAGTTTCACTTTATTGCCCTCAGTAGAGTGCCGTAGCATCACAGCTCACAGCAACCTCCAACTCCTGGGGTTAGGCGATTCTCTTGCCTCAGCCTCCCCAGTAGCTGGGACTACAGGTGCCCACTACAACACCTATTTTTTTGTTGTTGCAGTTTGGCCCAGGGCAGGTTTGAACCCTCCACCCTCGGTATATGGGGCTGGTGCCCTACCCACTGAGCCACAGGAGACACCCAAGGTCATTTCTTTTTTAACTTGACACATAATTATACATATTTATGAAGTACATTGTGATATTTCAATACACAAAATTATCTTGTTAGGCTAATTAGCATATCCATCACTTCCATCTTTTACTATTGTTTTGTGGTTGGTACATTCAATATCTTCCTTGTAGCCATGTGAAACTATAGAATATATTTCCACTGACTGTAGTCACCCTACAGCGATTTAGACCACCAGAACTTATTTCTCCTACCTAGCCATAAGAAAGTACAGATCATTTGCCGCAGATCCAGGTGGAAATATCTAATTGCTGGTGATTAACTCCAAACTACGCTTCCTTTGCAGCAATGTTTGAGGGAGCGTACAATCAGGTAGCAGCAGCCGGGGATGCTGAGCTAATGCACAGAGGACAGCTGGTCTGGGGAATAACCTGGACCAACAGTTAATGTTGCATGAGAAAGCCATTTGTTACGATAACGACACTGACACCTGGGGTTACTTGGAAACCACGTATGACCTGGGCTATCTTGACTCAGACAGAACTCCAATCACTCAAGTCTACGTGTGGGCACATAAGAACAGCTGGGAGTATGCCAATTTTATATAAATTTGGAAGCTAAGCTGCTGGGAAGTTACACCTGTTTACTGAAAGTAACAAGAAAGTGGGTGGAAATAAGTAAGGTTTGAAATCTAACGTTCTCTGATACAAGGACAATCTTCTACACTTACAGAATGAGAACAAAGGGTCATCTGAATTCTCTTCTTATAGTAGATTTAGCAATGTGATAATTATGTATCAGTGTACTGAAGTCTGCCTAAGATACATGATTATCTGATCGTTTTCTTGTCTCCATAAACGCCAATCATTTTCTTCCAAGGAAATTTGTGGAAAATATCTTCTATGGGGAAACACAATGATCAATGATTCACAATTCTATAGAACTAAATATTTTTGACTTCAAATACAATTCAAATCTAAATCACAGCATTTATAATTAGAATAATAGCAAAATCATAACAAAGCCACAATGATTATTGTCATCACCATGAACCAGGTTTTTAATTATATATTGTATAATATAATCTTTATCAAAATATTCTAAGCCAGCTTTCACTACCACCAATTTTACAGCTCCAAAACAGAAAATGCAAGTGATGTGCTCAAAATCACAAGTTTCTGTGGGAGGAGATTAAAATACCAGTTCATGGGTGGTGCCTGTGGCTCAGTCGGTAAGGCGCAGGCCCCATATACCGAGGGTGGCAGGCTCAAACTCGGCCCCAACCAAACTGCAACAAAAAAATAGCCAGGAGTTGTGGTGGGAGCCTATAGTCCCAGCTACTCGGGAGGCTGAGGCAAGAGAATAACCTAAGCCCAGGAATTGGAGGTTGCTGTGAGCAGTGTGATGCCACGGCACTTTACCGAGGGTGATAAAGTGAGACTCTGTCTCTAAGAAAATAAAAAAAAAAAATACCAGTTCATCTAAGACTTTATGAAAGACCTTAGCCATGTCTTCACCACTCACTGGATAATCCCAAACAGCACCTTAACAGCTTCCTTACTCAGTTTTGTCATATGAAATTAGGGATGATACTATCCCTGTAAGTTTGTTTAGAGTATGAAATGAAATGACTCAGATGAAATAATTTGTGCATTAAAGAATGCATACAAGGTGATGTAGTTTTCTTATTATAATCACAATTATGGAAATACTATAGAGGTTATTTTATTTATTTCTTATAATTTTATTAAATCATAATTGTGTACATTAGTGCAATCATGGGGCACAATGTGCTGACTTCATATACAATCTGAAATATTTTGGTCGAACTGTTAATCATAGCCTTCATGGCATTTTCTTAATCAGTGTATGAAGACATTGATATTCTACGTTTAATAAGTTTCACCAGTACCCTTCTAAGATGCACCATAGGTGTGATCCCACCAATTGCCCTCCCTCCACCCATCCTCCCCCCCTCCCCTCCCCTCCCTTTCCCCTGTATTCTTGTGTTATAATTGGGTTTTTATGTACCAGAATGTTTATTGCAGCCCAATTTATGGAGGTTATTTTGAATCTGTGTCATACACTTCGTTCCATTATATCATTTACTACTTCTTTTTTTTTTTGTAGAGACAGAGTCTCACTTTATGGCCCTCGGAAGAGAGCCCTGGCGTCACACAGCTCACAGCAACCTCCAACTCCTGGGCTTAAGCGATTCTCTTGCCTCTGCCTCCCGAGTAGTTGGGACTACAGGCGCCCGCCACAACACCTGGTTATTTTAAAAGAATGTGCGTGTGTGTGTGTGTGTGTGTGTGTGTTTAAGATATTTTACATGTAATTATGTAGTAGGCAAAAATGAGTGGTGAGTTAATGGTGTTGGTAGTTCCTTTCTGAAGTATATCCCTAGCAAATAACTGCATGGTTCAGTAGAGCAATCAAAATTAAAACATAGAGGCTTAAATACTCAAAAATAGCTCACAGTTAAATGCATCATACCACTTAAAATTTTAAAAGATGCAATTATTATTATTAATATTTTTTGGCAATCATGAGTATTCTCTGGATTGTTGGTGAATATAAAATGGTTTCAAACAGTAATTTGTACGAGGTTGTGTTACATTAAAATACAGATTGGTATGTTATTTTCTTCTTTACCTATAATCTCTCCCTCCAATTTTGACTTGGAATATACATACTAACTTCCTAAGAATGGATCCATTCAGTCAATTTCAAAACTTTGAAATATTGGTAGGTAAACAGAAAATCTGTCCTTATAAATATGTGAGGTAAAATAGTTTTGGAATATCCATCACTCACACACACACACACACACACACACACACGAGTATGGTTTTGATTAAGCCATACATGCAAAGTTCTCTTTAATTTGAAACTTTTAGGGTTTTTAGGAATTGAAACATTTAGAGTATAATTGGTATTACTAGTTGTGATACCGTCAAAAACAATGTAGAATATGAAAGGATTTTTCTCTTATTCTAAAGATATTGAAGGAAGAGATAAAAATGGTGAAGATCAATGCCAAGTGTGGCATCTGACCTGCATGCATATTCATCAGATTATAACACATAGGACCTAACAGAGGCCATTAGCGTCCAACATTGTTCTAGGTGATGGGATATAGTAGTCAACAGAATAGACAGAGTCCTTTGAGTTGTACATTTCACACTGTAAGCAGCAAGGCAGACAGTAAACATATATAACCACAGTAAATGGTGATAAATGCTTGGAAGGAAAATAATTTCAAGTATGAGAGAAGAGTTATGGGCTTCTGTTTTATATAAGATTATACATCAGTTAGGGTTATTGAAGGATCCAGATGGCACAACAAATGGGGATAACTGAATTTAATTTAATAAAATTAAATGTATGGCTATGCTACTTAAGAAGGTATGGACTGAGTGTGGGAAAATCCCAAAAGATAGTTTTGTACCTCTGGGGATAGCAGAGAAGTAAACATCCCCAAGCATCATTCCTCTCTCCTTCCCGTCTCTTACTGGTGTTCCCCAGTGAACACAGCCTATCAGAAATAAAAGGCCAAGGCAGGCCATCGATGCAGGAGATATGACCCACCATGGTAGAAATGGAAGGATAAAGAAAGGCAGAGAATGAGCCTTGAGGGGAAGGGGGATAGGTTGATAGAAGCAAGGTCAAGACAGCCTTCTCCAAGGAGGCAATGATTAAGTAGAGACCTGAATTAGATAAAGAAGAGAGAGGATGGTAATTATCTGGGGGATGCTCTTTCAAGACCGAGGGAACAAACACTTTAATAGTTGTAAGCATGTCATTTCAAGGAAGTACATTTTATAATTCATAAAATGCTCCCTGACTTCACTTATACTTGCTGACCTACTACAGTCTTCCCTCACTCCCCCCCAGTCTCTCATGACTATTTAAGCTAAAGTCACCAAAAATAGCATAAATTCAAAACCAGAAAGTTCTTGATTTACCCTTTATTTCTCTGACCTCTCCCATGTATTTGGCAAGCTAGTTTTCCAAATTAGAAAGCTAAGCTGCTATTCGTGGGATTTCCCTTATTTTTCCTTTTAAACATTTCCTTTCCAGGCCAGGTGAGGTTGCTCATGCCTGTATCCTAGCTCTCTGGGAGGCCGAGACAGGTTGATTGCTTGAGCTCATGAGTTCGAGACCAGCCTTAGAAAAAGTGATACCCCCCCTCCCTTTCTACTAAAAATGGAAAAACTGAGGCAAGAGGATCACTTGGGCCCAAGTTTGAGGTTACTGTGAACTATGATGCCACAGCACTCTACCCAAGGCAACACTTTAAGATGCTCCCCCATGGGGACAGTTCTGTCCTCAAAGTGTCAGTGTTGGGAAATATCTGTGGTCCATGAGCCCCATCTCAGGTTTGGGGATCCAGCAGTCCCTATAATCAGTGTCGGGTATCCTCTGGGAGCCTAGTTTCGAGGCTCCAGCCTTTTGAATGGATGTTATGAAAATAAACTTGAATGGGTGTTATGAAAATAAACTTTCACTTTTCTAAAAAATAAATAAATAAATAAATAAATAAATAAATAAATAAAAACACATCCTTTCTAAATCCTCACTACTTTGTTCCTGGCTCTCCCTCCATCTCTCTGACCATACTTCTTTTATAATATTTTATTGTCTCAATCGCAAGATTCTCTTCTTGGAAATTTCTCTTATTGTTATATGGTTTTACTTGTTTTACATTATCAA
Source organism: Perodicticus potto (assembly GCA_963574655.1). NCBI lineage: Eukaryota > Metazoa > Chordata > Mammalia > Primates > Lorisidae > Perodicticus > Perodicticus potto. Next base: position 11,701 of record CAUYRH010088676.1, read on the forward strand.
TTTCCTTTCCTTTCATGTCTATATGATAAATTGGGGGGGGAAGCATGCATGTACATACATTACATATATACACATTTACATATATACACCAGGGCCCAAAAATGTATACATATTTAAAGAAAGGCAAAAACTGCATCCAAATTGTTATACTTGTCACATTTGACTTCTGTAATCACAAGAGTTACAAGATACAATGTACAAGATAACCAATGTTATCAATATATATTGAGTATTATAATTTGAATACAGTTTTTGCCTTTCTTAAAATATGCACACATTTTTTTCAACACCTTTCTGTATCTATAATGACAGACAGAGAATGAGAGAAAGAGAGAGCGATTATTACAAAAGACTAAGCCCGCTCTTCAAAGCTGCTTGCTTGATCTCTTGTTCTCAATATTTCTGCAATGGAAACAACCATCACTTTCTTTTTGTGCCCCTAATCCCTAATTCCAGTGAATGGTAGAGGCATATTTGAGCCTATCATTGATTAAAATATCTATATCACTTTAAGTCTTTCTATTCTCAATATAAATTTTTAAATGAATAGCGAATCTATCAACATATGTACAGTGGAACTAATCATCTCTCTCATTTGTTCTGCTCTTCCTTCTGAGTTGTCAATTTCAGTGGCTGGTAACACCAATCTTCTATTTCTCATATCATGCCTACATGATTCTCAGATCTTCTCTTTCAATAAATTGTAATATCCTATTTGTCTCGTGTCATGATACCTCCCCTTTCCAGTTTCTGCTATTATCAGCCTAGTTTAAGTCTGTATAATTCCCACTAGCATTGTAGAAGATGTTGTCCATTTCCCCACATCTGGCATGTGGGAGCACAGAACTAGCCAGAGGGACATTGCTGTTAACACGTGGGGGAATAGTAGGAAAACGTTAACAATGGCAAGGAAGACACCAGCAGAATAAGGTAGCTAGAATGAAACAGAGGGAGTTTCGAGTTATAGAACTGTAAACCGATGGGGTTACAGTTTGCATAGGCTGACAGTGAGGGATAAATAAGTTGGTTGTAGATCAAACACTGAATGAAACAATCTGTGAGCTCAAGGGTTGGTATTTCAGGTAACTACTTGTTGGTCTGTGTGACACGGTAGTCACTAAACATGATCAGTCATTCCTGTTATTTCATGCATTCATTCAGAAAGTTTGATCGGAGTATCCAACACACTCCAACGTCAAGTAATGTAGAACCTGGGGGGGGTAGTCAACTTTAAGTGGGTGGTCAGAAAGTCAAAGATAACATTTCTAACTCCTACTGTGAAGGTAAGAGGGAGCATGGGAAGAAAAGGGGCAAGAAGTTCCTATCAGACATGACAGTCCTTCTAATCGTTCCCTGTCCCTTACTTCCCCAACTAATACAGAATTTGTCCCTAGAGTCAATGGTGATGATAATGATAGGGAAAGTGAAGATTTCAGCAATGATATTGATGGTGACAGCAACTGATATAGGAAAATTCCTGGGAGGACAGAGACCATGTGCCTATTATTTCCCGCTTCATCCTCAGCATCTTTCACAATGTCACTTACAACACTGATATTCAATAAACATTCGTGGAATGAACAGAGGCCTGAATGAAAGATGACGGCAATGACTAGGAGTGGTTCAATTCAACTAAGTTGATGAGAGTGTATTATGTACCTCTAAACTAGAGACTGTCAATATTTGCCTGCTTCAATTGCTTTTAAGGAAATGAACCATTCCAGTGATATTGTATCTGAAACAATTAATTTTCACCTTATTTCTGGTGAGCATTATCACCCAGTATTTAGCACATTGTTAATTATCACTTTGTAACCATTTGTAAAGTGTGAAAAAGCTTGCCGCACAGATTCCTCCTCTCTACTAATCGTGTTTCACTCCAACCTAGAGCAGTGACAAGCAAAATTAAAGCATTTATGGAAACATACCTAAAATAAACTGATTTCAACTTTTCTTCTTAAAAGTAAAAATGCCAGTAATTCTTCCACAGGCACTGATGAAAGACAAAAAAAGTATCATGAATATTGAATGGCCCATTGAAAAATCCACAATAATGTATTTTAGGTAGAAAAAAATCAAAATGAATATGAAAAGACAAACTCAATTATGCTTGCATAGAAATTTTCCCAATTGATTTATAGCAATGTTTATTTTTTATTTATTTATAATTTCACATTTAAATCTGGTTGAATTTTGAGTATTAAGGACATAGCTTTTAAGATGATGGGGAGGAAAAAAAAAGATGACGGGGAGGATGTAATAGGCTCTTTTTTCTTACTCTACTCCACCTCATGAGTTTTGTCTCTCTGTTCCTAGTGCTTAACTCAATGCCAAAGTCAATTCTACATCTACCTACTTATATTCATACTGATGCAGCAGAAGGTAAAATAAGAGTTTTGAAGAAAACAACACATATAAAATTCAAACCTGAACTGTGCAACTGCCTACCTTAGTGACCTGTGACAAATTCTCTAAAAATTATCTCAGTTTCTACATTTTAAATAAGATTAAACTACACTCACGGGAAGTACGTGCTCAATAGACAGCAGTTGTCCACCCCTTTCTACATTTGACACACTGTCACATCAGAGCAATTGTTGAGCGGAAGATGGAACTAAAACATAAGGTTTGAACTACTCAAATAAGCTCTCAAAATTATCACCCTTCACAGCTACTGTGAGTACAGTTTAGTGACAGATTTTACTAGACACATAATATGTAAAATTTGGGCCTTACCATTAGCTTGTATTCTATGAATGAATATGATTTTGTGCACCAATAATTCTAAATTAGTATTTATTTGTAAGGTAAGAAATAATTCTAAGAAAAGTGTTATTTTGTTCTAATGCTATCTTATCATTTTATGCAATCATAAAACTATGCATAAATAACATATATGATTATATTATCATATAATGATATATGGATAGCATTTTGTTATATTGACTAAAGAATTATTTTTCCCACCAATTCTCTTTTAGTTTATGGCTTACCCCTTTTCCAGCACCAAGAATATAATTCAGCAACACATTCATACAGAAATGCTTTTGTGAAGAATAGAGACAAGCCAATCTCTGAATATCAAGACATTACAAGGACCAGACATCCTGAGTTTAAGGAACACACAATCTAAGAATGTCAGGCGTAAGTCCTGTCATACACAATACATGTGCAAGAATACGTGATAAATCAGAGTTTATTTTTCACACTACAAACTAGCCAATGTGTGTAACAGTTGAACAGAAAAGACATCAGAGTGAAGATTTAGAGGATTAGAAGTAAGTGCTACCCATTGAGCACTTACTTCCTGTGAGTGCAGCTTAATCTTATTAAAAAGGTAGAAACTGAGAAAATGTTTAGAGAATTTGTCCCAGGTCACTAAGGTAGGCTGTTGCATAGTTCAGGTTTGAATTTTGTACGTGTTTTTCGCTTCAAAACTTCAAATCTTCATTCTAATGTCTCTTCTATCCAACTGTTAAATACATACAAGTCCATGAAGATAAGTTCAACTTATCTTCAACAAAGGTGGCAAGACCATACAGTGGGGAAAGGTTACAGTCTCATCAGTAAGGGTCCTGGGAAAGCTAGATCTCCATATGCAAAAGAATGAACCTAGATCCTTACCTCTCACCATTTACAGTCATCAATTAAAAATAGATTAATGACTTACACATAAGACCTTACACCTTGAAACTACTAAAAGAAAATATTGGGTAAACACTTCAGGACATCTAGCTGGACAAAGACTTCTTGAATAAGAATCCCAAAACACAGGCAACCAAATCAAGATTAGACAAATGGAATCATATCAAGCTAAAAACTTTCTGCATAGCACAGAAAACAGTCAACAAAGTGGACAGAAAACTCACAGAATTGGAGAAATATTCACAAACTGCCCCCCTGACAAGGGATTTATAACTATTGGTAGAATGTAAGGAGCTCCAGCAACTCAATATGAAAAAAATCAAATGATTTGATTACAAAACAGACAAATAATCTGAATACATACTTCTCAAAAGAAGGATACAAATTGGCAATAGGTATCTGAAAAAAACACTCAAATGTTTAGTCATTGGAGAAATGCAAATCAGAACTACAGTAAGGTATCATCTCAACCCAGTCAAATCGGCCTTTATCAAAAAGGCATTAACGAATGCTAGAAAGGATGTGGAGAAAGGGGAACACTTGTACACTGTTGGTAGAAAAGTAAATCTGTGCAACGCCTTTGGAGAACAATATGGAGGTTCCTCAAAATACTAAAAATACAACTATCAGAAGACCCAGAAATCCCACTGCTGAGTATACATCCAGTAGAAGAGAAGTCAGTATATAGAAAAGATATTTGCACCCTCCTTTTTATTGCAGAACTATTCACAATAGCCATGATTTGCAATCAACCTAACTTCCATCAATAAATTAATGGAAAAATAAATTCTGGTACATAGCACAGTGGAATATAAAATAGTCTCTCTCTCTCTCTCTCTCTCTCTCCCCCACACACACACACATACACACACACACACACACACACACACAATCCTGATACGTTCAACATGGATGGAACTGGAGAACATCACCTCAAGTGAAATAAGTCAAGCACAAAAAGACTTACCTGTTCTCACTCAGATGTGGGAATTAATATTAAAAACAACTGATCTCATGGAGATGGCGAGTACAATGATGGTCACCAGTGGCTGGGAAGTGTAGTGGGGATAGGAAAATAAAGTGCAAGTGGTTAACAAGCACAAAAATATAATTAAACAGTTGGATAGAATGAACAATATTTTATAGCACAACCAAGTGGTAACAGTCAATAGTAAGTTTAGGTCTACTTTAAAATAACTAGAAGAGTAGACTCGAGATGTTCTAACACAAAAAAAGGATTAATGTCTGAGCTGATGGATGTCCCTATTTGATTAACTCACATTGTATGTCTATATTAAAACACCAGATGCACCCTATGAAGATATACAACTAATAGGCCGGGCATGGTGGCTCATACCTGTAATCTCAGCACTAGGGAGGCTAAGGCAGGTGGATTGCCTGAGCTCATGAGTTTTAGACCAGCCTGAGCAAGAGCAAGACTTTGTCTCTAAAAACAGCCTGGCGTTGTGGCGGGCACCTACAACTACTTGGGAGGCCGAGGCAAGAGAATCACTTAGACTCAAGAGTTTGAGGTTGCTGTGAGCTGTGACACCATGGCACTCCACGGAGGGAGAAAAGTGAGACTCTGTGTTAAAAGTAAAAAAAAAAGATATACAACTATTATGTACACATAATAAATAAAAATAAAAAATATATTAAAAATTGATATGTAAGATGTCTACAAATATAGGTCTGATGCTTTTTTCTTTTGTAGAGACAGAGTCTCACTTTACCACCCTTGTAGAGTGCCATAGCATCACACAGCTCACAGCAACCTCCAGCTCTTGGGCTTAGGTGATTCTCTTGCCTCAGCCTCCCGAGTAGCTGGAACTACAGGCACCTGCCACAACGTGCCGCCATTTTTTTGTTTTGCAGTTCAGGGAGGCTGGGCTCGAACCCGCCACCTTCGGTATATGGGGCCGGTACCGTACTCACTGAGCCTCAGGCGCTACCCCAGGTCTGATGCTTCTTAAGAGACTAAACAAACATCATGTGTGCAACATAAAAAGCAACAGATTGTTTTCCTCTACTCTATATGGCAGAAGAAATAGCAGGGAGAGCCGGCCATCTTGGGGAGGCCCTATCTGTGCAAGCCAATAACCTGGTGCAACTGAGGATGTCACTGTGAAGGTCATGAGAGTATGTGACAACCGAGATCCAAGTGATTCCTTTTCAACCCAAAAGGTAGGCTGCCACGCAATTTCTTGGTTACTCCTCAAACAAAAATCTGAGGAAAGAGGTATGTAGTGTTGGAATTGAATGAGTTTACCACTTAGTCATTTACTGAGGCAGGAACTTCATAACAGAGTTTGATTTAAATAAAAGTATAGGTTGCATGTTTTGAACAACAAAGTTGTTGACTGTGTCACACCTGATGTGTAACTAAAAATCAAACAAGTACAACTGACAAAATTTTTTAAAAAAAGAAACATACTATTTATGGCCTTTGGTTTTAACCCTGACACATAAAAAGCTTGGAAGTCGTGACTGTCACCAGAAACAAAAAAACAGAAAAAGCCAAAGAAACCAAAAATCAGCAACTTTTATAAGACTGATCAAAGAATTGAGTTCACAAAGCAAACTGTCACCCCAAGATCTGGAGAGATGGGTGAACCCAGAAAGTCAAAGTCAAAGCCTGCTTTCCTGGAGCAGACAACACTGGAAAAATAAACCAACAGACACACTTAAATGGTAGTTTTCATAAACTGCTGGAGGATGATTGTGGACCAGCATAAGAAACCCCTGGGTTTGGGACAGTCACTGAATCCAATTAGATCCTCACAATGAAGATCTGAGGGAGGTGCCCTCCTAACTCTGGCAGGTAGATGGGAATAATAATCCATGTTTAATACTCTTGGAGAATTATCTGTAATAAAAGCCAAAGAATTTATCATAGCTTTCTTGAATGTGGGAGAAGGGACATTACTCAATTGTAGCCCGTTTCCACTCTTCCTTTATCCCCCAGGGAAAAATAAAAGCAGAGAAAGACTTTTGTATGGCCCAGGGAAATAGGTGCATTAAAGACTGACATTTGATAATATGATTACAGACTATGGACTGCTTTTCCTCATCCATACCTTTCTACCCTACCAACAGAGCTTCTGTATAATAACTATGGATTGGCCAGGAGCTAGGACTCATGCCTATAATCCTAGCACTCTGGGAGGCCAATGCAGGTAGAATGTTTGAGCTCAGGAGTTTGAGACCAGTCTGAATGAGAGTGGAAAAAACTGTCTTTACTAAAAATAGAAAAACTAATTGGGCATCATGGCAGGCACCTATAGTCCCAGCTATTTGGAAGGCTGAGGCAAGAGGATCACTTGAGCCCAAGAGTTTGAGGTTGTTGTGATCTATGATGCCAGGGCACTCTACCTAGGGCAAGAGAAGGAGACTCTGTCTCTAAATAAAATAAAATAAAATAAAATAAAATGGATTACAACTGAGAAGACTGCAGTAGAAAGCCTTTTCTATGAGGAGAGTTATTCAGGGAAAGCTAAAGTCCAGAGTGAATTCAAAAAAGAAAGAAACTAGAGGACTTGAAAGTATCCAGGGCCTCTGGCTGCAATAATCAAACACTCCATTACTAGGCGTGTTTTACTATTTTACTATTAAAATAAATCCTTGAACTAATAACCTATTTGCCTTACTTACCATTACTTAATACAATGTGTATATCTTTTAACAAAAAAACTACAGTATATAAAAAAAACATGGTCTGAATAGACAATGCAAGCATCAAATTTAAACTCACAAATGACACAGAGATGGAACGATCAAGTAAGGAATTTTAAATAACTATGATTAATACGTTAAGGCCTCTAATGGAAAAGTAGTCAGCATGTAAGCACAGATGGTTAATGTAAGCAGAGAGAGAGAAAAAAAATTCTAAGTATAATTAAAAGGAAATGATAAAAATCAAAAACACTGTAACAGAAATGAAAAATTTCACCAAAATTCATCAATTGAATAGGGCCAAGAAAGAAATCAGTGAATTTGAAGATAGGTCAACAGAAATTCCCTAAACTTTAATACAAAGAGAAAAAATAAAAATAAAAAGCAAACCAAACAAAACTAACCAGAACATTCACTGAGAAATATGGGACAATTTTAAAATGTGAAAAAAAAATATATGGACTGCCAGAAGGAGAAAAAGGAGAAATGGAATAGAAGAAATAAATAACTAATACTTTCAAAATGCAATGAGCTCACCAAAGCACAGATTCAGGAATCTCAGGAAACATCAAAATAAATACCAAACAAACAAAATCCAAAACCTCCTACAAATAGGCATATTATATTCAAATTACAGAATACCCAAAGGAATGAAAAAATCTTGAAGAAGCCATAATGTGGTGGAAAAAAAAAAAACTCAGCTACAGAGGAACTAGGAATTATTGTAAACTTCTCTGCAGAAACCATGGAGACAAGAACAGAATGGAGTCCAATATTTAAAGTACTGAAAGGAAAATAAATCATCAAACTAAAAATTGTATAATTAGTGACACGATCTTTCAAAAACGGAAAATTTAAGCCTTTCTCAGCAAAACAATTTGGCAGACATGTTCTGCAAGAAATAGTAAAAGAAGTTCTTTAGGGAAAAGGTAAATGATATTGGTCAGAAGCTTTATTCTCTATAAAGAGAGGATAAACCTCAGAAACAGAATAAATAAGGGTATTTTTCCCTTATTTTCAATTTAGCTAAAAATTAACTGATGATTTAAATTATTATGATAACAAAGCATTGAATGATTACAGCATTCAGATTAGTCAAATGAATGACTAATTAATGACTAATAATACCATGCAGGATGAGAAAGAAGAATGGAAACCCTCATCTAAGGGAATTAAGCAACATATAATGTGGTATAGTACTATTTGAAGGAAGACTGAGAATAACAAAATTTGCCTAGTGAAAACTCTAGGGAAATTGTTAATATTTCTTAATGTATATTTCACATGCTAAGAGAGGAGATAAAACAGAATCATACAGAATGCTCTATTTAAACCAAATTTATTAAAAAATGGGGGAAAAGAAAAAGAAAAATTCAACTAACCAAATAAAAACATGACTGATATTAATTCACTTATGTTGCAGAAATAGCTTTTAACAATAATGATAAAAATACCCTACTTAAGAAAGAGATACTGTCAGAAAAGTGGGGGAAATTTTGTTTTGTTTATAAGAAAACTAATTTCTTAGAAAGACTTATGCATGCTAAAAGATGGAGAATGATAGTCCATGCTAATGATACTCAAAAGAAAGTTACGAGTTCCATATCAATTTCAGACAAATGAGGTTTCAGAAAATGGAAAATTGTCACAGATAAAGAGGGCCATTACATATCAAAAAGGATGCAATTTCTTAACAAAGAAAACAGTCTTAAATGTGTATGCATCTAACAACAGACTATCAAATTACAGGAGATAAAGAGTGAAACAGATAAACCTACTCTTACAGTTGGAGACTCAACATCCCTCTTTCTGTAATCAATACATCAAACAGACATAAAATCAGTAAGGATATAGTTTAACTGAACAGAGCTTTCAATCAACTTGATCTAATTGACATTTGCAGAACACTTCATTTAGTAACAGCCTGGAATATTCACCAAGATACGACACATTCTGAAACACAAAATTTGTCTTAACAAATATAAAGGAATATAAATAATGTAAATTATGTCCTTAGCCTAAAATAAAATTAAACTAAAAATCAAGATTGAAAATATATCTGGAAAACAAACAAATATTTAGAGGTTTTTAAACACACACACACCTCTAAATAACACATGAGTCAAAAGTCTGAAAAAAATTTTAATGTTTTGATTTAAATTAAAATAAAGGTATAACATGAAACTTATAAAGTGAATAAAAATCACTATTTAGAGAGAATATGTAGCTTTAAATGCATATATTATGAAATTACAAGAATATTTAAATCAATGATCTAACTTCTGAATTAGGAAAATACAGAAAGAAGAACAATGTGAGGTAACACAAACAGGAGAAAATAAATAAAAAAAGTAGGGGTGGCCTCAATGAAATTGAAAACAGCAAAACAAAAGAGAAAAATCAATGAACTGTAAGGTTGTTTTTTTGAATATTTCAGTAATAAAAACTGATATACTTCTAGGCAAACTAACTAAGTAAAAAGGGGGGAAAACAATGGCAGAAATAAAAGAATGGTTATATTTTAATCCTTCTAGGCTGCTATAAGAAAACACTTTCGACTAGGAAATTTAAAAATAACAGAAGTTTATTTCTTACAGTTCTAGAGGCTGGTGATTCCAAGACCAAGGCACCAGAAGATGTGGGGTACAGTGAGGACTTGCTATCTGCTTCATACATAACCCTGACAGGGTAGAAAGGAAAAAGACAACTCCTTTCAACCTCTTTTATGAAAGCACACTAATCCCATTCATGAAGGGGGAGCCCTCATGACTTAATCATTTTCCAAAAGGCCCTACCGCGTAATACTTTCACACTGGGTATGAGGTTCCAAAGAATTGATTTTTGGTGGGAGGGGCAGCACCAATATTCATAGCATAGCATTCTGCTTCCTCCTCCCATGTTCTTCTCACGTGTAAAATACATTCATTCCATCTCAATAGCCTTCAAAGTCTTATTCCAGCACCAACGCAAACATCTAGAGTCCAGAATTTTATCTAAATATGGGGGAGACTCAAAGGTGCAAATTAATCATGAGGCAAATTATTCTCCATCTGTGAGCTTGTGAAATCAAATGAGTTGTCTGCTTTTGAAGTACAGTGTTGGCACAGGAATAATACAGGCATTTCCATTCAAAAAAGGAGAATTAGAAAAGAATAAAAAATAATAGATCCTATCTAAATGTAAAACCCAATAAGGCAAGCATAAAATCTTAATGCTCCAGAACAAGCTTTGACTTGATGTCCTGCTTTTGTGGACAAATTAAGGTGGGAGTTGAGTCCCTAGGACTTCACATGGCCTTGACCCCAGGGCCTGTGGCTATGGCTTTCTTGGGTCTTCAGGGCGGCCCTCCCACACAGCCTCAAGGGGTACTACCCTACTGGGTTCTGCCTTCTCTGCCTGGGTCCCAAGATTTTCAGGGCATCCTTTGAAATCTAAGTGGAGGCAATCACATTCTCACAGCTTGTGTACTCTGTATGGTCATGGAGTTGCATGGACACTGCCAAGGTTTATTGCTTGTGCCTTCTGGAGTACTAACCTAACTACACCTGGGTTCACTTGCACCACAGAGGGGACAGTCAAGGAGTGATGCGGAGAGACCCTTGAATTTGCTGTGCTCTCAAGGCCCTGACATTCTGGGTTTGCAATGGTCAGAGCAGCCCGGAAGGTCTCCAAAATGCCTTCTGGTCCATTGTTCCATTGTCTTGATGAATACAATCAGGCTTCCGCCCATCCACGCTAATCTCCTATCAAATGGTCCGCAGGCCACATTCTTGGTGTTATCTTCTGAGCATGCTTTTACGTTCTTTATACTATGGCCAAGCTGAAGATTTTCTAAATTTTTTAAGTTCTGCTTCCCTTATGATTATAAATTCTGTCTTTAATTTGCTTCTCATTCCTTGCATTTTACTAAAAGCAGTGAAGAGAAGTCATGCCATAACCCTCAATAATCTAAGAGATTTCTCTAAATTTCTTATTTCATTGCCTGTACGTTTTGGCTTACACAAAACACCAGGACACAAACGTGATTCAGCCAAGTTCTTTGCCACTTCATAACAAAAATGGACACTCTTCCAGTTTCCAGTAACATATTCCTCATTCCCATCTGAGACCTCATTAGAAAGGCCTTTAGGATCGTATCTCTACCAACATTATGTTCACAGTCTATCTCCAAAGTAATTGAGGCTTTCTCTACACTCTCCTCTTTTTCTGAATTACTCTTTATGGTCCATTCACGGAAATAGAGGCCTTTTTTCAGCAAGCACCTCAAAGCTCTTCCAGCCTCCACCCATTACCTAGTTTCAAAGTTGCTTCCTCATTTTTAGATATTTGTTACAGTGGCACCCCACTCTCAGTACCAATTTCTGACTTAGTAAATTTGGGATTCTATGATAAAATATCTTATTAGTAATTTGTAGATAACAGAAAGTTATTGCTCACAGTTCTTGATGCTAGAAAGTACAAGTTCAAGTCACTGGCAGATTTGATGTCTGGTAAGGGCTTGCTCTCTGCTTCATAAATGGTGCCTTGTTATGGAATCCTGACAAGGTTGAATGGGGGATGCCTTCACCTTTTAACCTCTTTTATAAAAGCACACTAATCCATTTCATGAAGGCAGAACCTCATACCTTAATCATTTCCAAAAATGTGTCCCCTCTTAATATCATAATGGGTGTTAAGGTCCATTTTGAAAAGTTAGGGGACCTCCAACATTCAAACCATTGCATGTCATCATTAATGATCCCATAGACATTAAAAAGAGAAGACAAATTATTATGAGCAATTTTGCACCTCAGAATTTGATAACATAGAAAAATAAAATAATTTATTGAAATAAATAAGTAACCAAAGTTCACACAAGGAAAAATATGTAAAATAAGTAGGCCAAAAAATTGAATCAGTAATTCACAACCTATAAAAAAGAAAGAATGAGAAACAGATGGTTTCCCTCCTGAATTCTACCTGAACATTTAAGGTAGAAATAATGGTAATTTAATACAATCTCTTCCAAAAGACATGAACAGAGGGAGAACTTATTCTATCTAAAAGGACATTAATATTACAGCCATATGAAGACATAAGAAGAAAGGAAAATGACAGTATATCTTTTCTGAAGACAGATGCAAAAGTATGAAAAAATATTGCAATACAAAATCCAACAATTATAAAAGAACACCATGACCAAGTGGGGTTTTGATAGATGGACAAAGCTGTAATACAACATCCAAAAGTCAGTGGATAATACAAAAGATCTAAAGAAAAAAATGTATAACTATATTAAATGATATAGAATAATATTTCAAAAACTATAATACTCAGCAATGATAAAAACCTTTCAGCAAAATTAAAATTCTCAGGAATACAGGAAACATCCTCAACTTGCAAGAAAACATCTTCAAAAACTCCACAGCTAAGATAATACTTCCTGGTTAAGGATTGGATACTCTCTCCTAAAAAAAAAACAACGAGGCAAGGATGTCCTCTTTTAACATTCATTTTTCACATCATACTAGAAATCCTTTGAGTTAAGTGAGACAAAAACAAAAATAAAACATTTTAGAAAATAGCATATTATGATAGAAAATCCCACAATATCAACAAAACAATTCTTTGAACTAATAAATGTGCATAGCCGGATTGCAAGATACAATATTGACATATAGAACTCTATTTATTTTCTATATATCAGCCACATACAATTGAAATTTGAAATCTTAAAAAAACGCTCTTATAATAGCACTGAAAAGAATGACATACTATGTATAAATTAAATGCAATATGTGCAGAATCTTTATTTGGAAAACCACAAAACTATGATGAGAGAAATCAAAGATATAAATAAATGGATGGAGACTCATGGATTAGAATATCAATATTCTTAAGTTAATAGTCCTTCTAACATGAACTACACATTCAATGTAATCTACCCAAACTCCTAGTAAACTATTTGGTGAATATCAAGAAACCTTTTCCAAAACTTATATTGAAATTCAAAAGGCCTTGTAGACCCAATATAATCCTTAAGAAGACAAGTTGGAAAATTCATATTACCTGACTCGAAGACTTACTCAAAAACTATAATACATCAAGAGAACATTAACACACACATTAACTGAATAGAGCCCAGCCCAGAAACAGACCCACAAAAACATGGTCAACTGTTCTGTGATAAAGGAACAAAGGCAGCTGAATAAAGAATTGATATTTTTTCAATCATTTTACTGGAACAATTGGATATCAAATATGGGAAAAAAAACCCTCCTAAACCCAAGCGTTACATCTTTCACAAAATAAACATACAGTGAATATTAGAAAGCACATAATAACAAAATGTCAAAGGAAAATAGAAGAAAATTAGGATGAATCTTGAGTTTTTCATGAGTTTTAAATACAGAAGGAAGATTTGATCCAAGAAAATCAAGGTTAGACTTTGTTGAAATTAGAAACTTCTATTATGAATGACAATCCAACATTGAAAAAAAAAGAAGCCACAGACTTGGAGAAAATATTTGCAAAACACATATATAATGAAGATTGGTTTTATTTGAAACATACAAAAATCTCTTTTTAAAAACTCAATTGTAAGAAACTGATTCAATTTTTAAAAATGGGCCAAAGATCTAAATAGAAATATCTACAAACATTTACAGATGACAAATACTGTGTACAGAAGAAAAGACACAGTGTTTTACATTATAGGACATCAGATTAAAGCAACAATGAGATACCAACTACACACATAAAAAATGGCTAAAATTAAATAATAACAACCACCTCAGACAAGCTATTTGCTAATGAATATGCAAAGTAAGGAGATTACCATTCATTATCCAAGAAATGCAAAATTATAACAGCTACATTGGAACATAGTCTGGTAGTTTTTTATACAACTCAAAACAACTTTACCATATAATCCAGCAATTCCACTCCTAGGTATTTACCCAATAGATGTGAAAACTCCACACACACAAAAGCCTACAAGTAAGCGTTCGTACCATCTTTCTTCATAACAGTCAAAAACTGGGAGCAGCAAAGAGAACTTTCAGTATATGAATTGTTAAATGATCTGTGGTACATCCATACAATGGAATATTATTTAACAAAAAGAAGGTAAGATCTATCAATTTAAGAAAAGGCACAGAAAAATGTTTATATGTTTATGGTAAGTGAAAGAATCAAATCTGAAACAATGGCAATACAAAGTAAGTCCAAACGTAGGAAATTTTTTAAATGGGCCAGGCACGATGGCTCACACCTAAAATCCTTGCTCTCTGGGAGGCAGAGGCAGGTGGATTGCTTGAGCTCAGAAGTTTGAGACCAGCCTGAGCCAGAGTGAAATGCCATTTGTGCTAAAAATAGAAAAACTAGCCATGCATTGTGGTGGGCACCTGTAGTCCCAGTTGCTTGGGAGGCTGAGGCAAGAGGGTCACTTTAGCCCAAGAGTTTGAGGTTATTGTGAGCTATGACTTCACAGCACTCTACAGAGGGTGAAAAAGTGAGACTCTGTCTCAAAAAAATAAAAAATTTAAAAAATGATAAAATTTAGAGATGATAAGATCAGTAGTTTCCAGAGGGGAGGAGAGAGGTGAGAAGGGCTGAACAGTTAAAAAGCACAGGGAAGTTTTTTAGAGTGATGAAGCTACTCTTTATGCTACACTAATGGTGGATACATGACACCATGCATCTGAGAAGAGCCACAGAACTTTATACCAAAAACCCTGAGGTTTAGTGTGTGCAAATCTCACATATACATATGTTACACGTGTGTGTGTATATTCCAAAACACACTTTTTTTTTTTTTAAAGATGGAGTAGGCTGGTCTCAGGATGAACTGTGGAATGTAATTTAACTGTGTTAAATATTTTAGAAAACATTTGAATAGATGGAATGGTGAAAAACATCATTAACCTAAGTAATCTGGAAATGAGTGTAGTCAAGGACTAAAAGCAAAAGAAACTGGATAGTCACTGTGCTTTAGTCGTTTTTTTTTTTTTTTTTTTTCCTATACAAGTATTGGTTGACAATTCTGATATTGCTGTAAACATATATTAGAGTTGTACAGTTAAGCAAATGGATGGCAAATGGTGAAATTCAGGTTTCTTAGTGCTGCAGTGGGAATTTCCATATAAGCAATGAAGCTATGAAGATCGAATGAGGTGATGGATTACAGGTGGAGCCATCAGTATAAACTCATGTCTAGCTTGCTATGTGGAGAGGTTACACAGGTTAACATTCACTCTCATGTCTTCTTGCTCTCTCTGCGGAGAGGGTGCAGGAACATCTACACCCAGGACCCACGTAGCACATGTAGAATTTACATCTTAGTTCCTAATACCATTCTCCAATAAAAGGAACTAGGCCCTTTTGGAGGTTTGGCTCATTTAATTCCAACACTAAGTTAGGATATATACAAAATAAATCTCGAGTATGTTGGAATGCAAAAACTAAAATAGTGTTTAAAAACACCTGCAGTGATGGGAATATGTCAAATGTATACAGAAGCCAAGTGAAGAAACCCCCAATGACCAAAGCTGGAACAATTTGAGCAACAAGTAAGTAAAGATGTATTAGATCATAGCCCAGTTATAGAATAAATGTTCATGAATTCACACTAATATAAAAAAATGACTGAATGAATTTAAAGTAATGGGAGAGAATATAAAGGTCTGTTAAGCCTAATTCTAGATAATTTACACATATATCTGCTATCAAGGGGTTTGAACATAACTCACCACTCTTAAACGTGGGCTGCATACACAAATACTTCCTTCCAAAGAGTCCATTATGATTGGGCCTATAAAGAGTCACTTTACAGCAGAGAAATGGGACAAACATCACTTCAGCTGGATATCAAGGTCAACATCAATAGTGATAAATCATGTTGATAGCATGTTCCCTTGATATGATGTAAGAAAATGGCACTTTAATTCTTTGGTCTTCCTCCTCAAAGCACATAACTCCACAATAACCTTGAGAAAAGTACCAGACACGTCCCAGTTGAGGTATAATTTACAAAATGTCTGACCAGTACTCTTCAGAATCCTCAAGGTCATCAAAACCAAGCAAAGTCTGTAAAACTGTCACAACTAGGAGGAGGCTGAGGACCCAGAATTACCAGATGTAATCTTGTATGTCAAAACCAAAGAAAGACATTAGGTGAAAACTAAGAGACATGAATAACACACAAACTTTAGGTAATGAAAATGTTTTCATATAGATAAATTCAGTCATTGTGCCATGACTATGCCATTCTAATATAAAACGTTAAATAACTAAATGTCAGTTGGAACCAAATGTGAGTTTCTACCAATGGAAATTAAGCAAATGTGAGTTGTATGAAAACTCCCTAAACAATTGTGTTTTAAAACCTAAAGCTGCTGTAAACTCATAGCTTATTAAGAAACAATGAGTAAAATTAAGTGACATTTGCAATTTTGTATGCTTAATAATAGTTTTGCTAAACCTGTCCGTGTTAAAAGTAAAATAATATTCCTGTGGTCTAATTTTGTATTTCAGCAGCACTAGTGTTTTTTCTTGATGAAATGACTACAGAAATTATTTTTATTTTCATTAATAGGTTGCATA
Source organism: Perodicticus potto (assembly GCA_963574655.1). Classification (NCBI taxonomy): domain Eukaryota; kingdom Metazoa; phylum Chordata; class Mammalia; order Primates; family Lorisidae; genus Perodicticus; species Perodicticus potto. Next base: position 28,600 of record CAUYRH010088676.1, read on the forward strand.
ATTCTGTATTAATAATTGTAATGTTTTATTTATAAGTCAAAAAAATCCACCACTTTGCGCTCCCAAAATAGTGCTAGCAAGTAATGCATTGTAATTTTATTTACCTGTTAAGTTTCTATACTTGTTTCCTTGGAGATAAGGTTAACAATAAGGTATAATGGAAATTAGGTAGGGATCTAATTAAAAAGAAAACATCACTTAGTGGACATTTACTACTGTACTTACAACTGATTATCTTTTCGCTGATGGAAATAAAGCAATATATCAACTCATTATATAAATTTCATATCACATCTGTTCACTAGTAAGTATAAACATTATCTATGTAAAGAGAAAATGAAGGAAAATAAATACATGTCTGTTTATATGTGTACACCTATGCGAGTGGTTATTATGTCCTTTAAAACTTCATTATCAACTCAAAGATTACATGTGTACATACAAAGGTGTGTGTTTGCAAATATGCGCAGATTACCAAAATAGATTTATTACTTAGTACATAATTAAATTTGTGTGATTAAATGAATTAAGTCGTGAGATTTGGGAGGAAAAAAAAGCAGTATTTATTCCTTATATTAGCATCAGACATTCCTGAGCTAAAAAAAAGCCACCATGTATTGCTATTAATTTCAGCGTAGGCTAGAACTACTTATTTCAAATTAGTAAGAATAAAAGCTGCTATTCTTAGGGCATCCATAATGTGCCTATTGTATTATAGAGATCATCTTATTTCTTCATATGTTCAACTTAATAGTTCTTCCTGGAATTATTTTCCCCTTTTAAAAAATTTATGATTGGCACATAACAATTATAAATTCAAACTCAGAGAACTCAGTAAATTGCCCAGAGAAACAAGGTTGTGAGTGAAGAGCAGAAATTGAAACTCAGGATTTTCCGATGATAAAAGTACATGTAGCATTATACTGCAATTCATTTTCAGTATCCTAAGTGAGTAAAAATAGATGGACAGTATCGTAAGCAATACTGATTTAGTTAGGCTACTTTCCTCTGTATCCATTATTAATTATCAAGTTACTGGTGCTTAGAGATGAATGATTTGCTCTCAGCAAATACCAGAATTATCCTGTTTCCCCCACCTTGAATCTCATGCTCAAGTTTCTCTGGAAGGTGCATTGTTCATTTGTGTTTCCTCTTAAAGAAATAAAAAGCACTATTTTTCATTAGTGACCCTAGCTTGAAAATCAGAAAGTTTTGAGGATTGAGAGTTGAAAGAATCGTAGAGCACATACCCTAAAAGAAAAATCATCAATAAGATTAAAATGTGTCTATATGCATGTGCTCATTTAAAATTATTTTCAGTCCGGCTTTGCAACTGGAAAATATAAAACAGACTCTCCTATTTTAAATGGTATGTTACCTTTAGCATTACTCTTAATGAGAAATGTCTAAGTAAACATGTATTGGGAAGGATTATAGTCACCAAACATTTTTTATATCTGCCATTGTCCCCACCTGCTTCCAATGAGTTCTTTACACTTCCGTTGGGAAAATGCTTTTTAAACCTTGAAGCAAATTATGCCTTGTATATGGAGACATATATATAAAGTGCAATTATATAGTTAAAAATTGTATAATTATAAAGTTATATATAAGTTATACACATAGAATATATTCATCTGTAAACAGAAAGAGGGAAATAAAAGAAGGGGTGGGTACACAAGTGAGGGGAAGGTATCTTGTCTACCATATGTTACCTGTTTTATCTATACCTTCTCTTTCATTTTAGTAAACTGTTCATGAAGAAGTTAGGTTGTTATTATTCCATTTACACCATGTTTGTCTGACCCAAGAAACATGCCAATTTTGACACACCTTTCTGCATCAAAAGTTTTTAAAAGAAAAAAAATGGTTTTCAAAGAAAGCTAAATTTGACATTTTCCAAACGCTCAATAATGTTCCCTTTTGAAATTATTCTGAGATTAGACATGATTTTAAAATTTAAAAGTTTGAAATAGAATTATTGAATCAAAGAAAACATGGATGCAATCACGCCAAAGCTTTCATTTTTGAGCTAAGAAGAATTTCCTCTAAAGAGGTCATGCTGTAAATGTTCTGTACCTTTTGCTTATCAAAATTCCAAATTTCCATCTATGAAGTGCCTTGCTCTGACCACTATAAATATTTTTGAACTTCTATGTAGCCACCGAGGGCAAGCTGACATAGAAACTATGAGTGATCCTACTACTCTGGAGGGTGTGCACAGTAGTGGTGCTAACTGTGATCAAGATCTTGACCTTGGGTTTTGAAAACTGGGAGCCACTAATTAGACAAAATCCATCACACAAACAAAATCCATCCCTAGACAAACTGAAAAACTGTACAGTAAACTAACATGGTTCTGTGTTTCCAAGGGGAAGCTAAATGTGGCAGAATCATCAGCTCTATTCTTCCATTTATTTTAATCTTTTCTTTCTGTCTAGAGAAAAATCAATACACATGTATTGATTACTTTAAATGTTCAAAGTGTAGAGGTGGACGTTGTGGGCAACACATTTGAATTAGAGCTCACTCGGGTCACAGTGTAGATGCTAGTCCTACATGGTAGCCTCGAGGAAATGCCTCAAAAGATGTATCAGTTAATGTTGGGAGCCCTTGAATGCCACAATAATAGATCAAGACAATTTATCTGGTAATTAGAAGAGGCTGAAAGTTGCGGACTAAACAACTTATGTGATTAGAGTTACATGTTGGGAAAAATTAATTTTGCTGATATAGTTTCAAATAGCATTCTTTTCTTAAGATTGATTTCACCCTAGTCTTAGGAAAGTGCCCCATTTTTCCTTAGAAAGCCCCATTATCCCTAGTTATAAAATTGCCTTCACTAGATTTAAGGAGAAAAGAGGTATTAACTAGGCTTGTTTTGATGTTAGTTGACAAGAGGAGGCAGGATCCTTATTAACAAGACATCGAAAGGACATGTTCAGAATAATTAGTCACATGAAGAGCTACAGGGAAATAAAAACAGAAGGTTAAAGTATGACTCACTTGGGGGACATGGGAAAATAGTGATGGTCTTGATAGTGTGAAAAATTCATTTAAAAAACCAGAACAAGAGCCTTGCCCCCTACACCCCCAAGTAGTTGTGAACCATAAATGAACCCAATACCTTCCCTATTTAACAGACATTTCACTGTGAAATAATGGGGCTGAAAAAAAAATCACCTCTAAGATGAATCCAGATCTAAGGTCTATTATCAGAACTGACCATTTTTATTTTATCATGGAAAATTCAATTTCTTGGATGATTACTTATTATTTGAGACCCTTATGTGAGCATAAAGTTCATTTCACACACTGTTACAGAAACAGATTCTAATTAAACTTTAGAACACAGAAACATTGCATTAAGTGCAATTTCTAACAGCAAAAACGAGGGATGACTATTTTACAATGCAGTAATAAATGCACCACTTTTAATGAGCATCTCCTGATCTCTTAGCCTTGACTTCCCCCTCTCATTCCTCCTGGAGCCCAGAGGCCCTGAATGTAGACCTCCTGAAGCCCCAATCCTATGAATATAGTGTGAGCCAAAAGAAAGACCCATATTTTAGTACTCTTAAAATAAGTCATCTTGATAGGACAGTCTGGTCATAAACATAGTAATTAGACAACTCTTTCAAATGTCTGAGACCTTTGTATTTTAGACATAGGATCTCAGTCAAGCTCTCTGCATCTGAATCTATTTTTTTTTTCTTTGAGAAAGAGTGTCATTCTGTAGCCTTTAGGCAGAGTGCTGTGAGATCATAGCTCACAGCAACCTGAAACTGTTGGGCTCAAGCTATCCTCCTTTCACAGCCTCCCAAGTAGCTGGGACTATAGGCACCTGCCAAAATGCCTGGCTATTTTATATGTATACATACACACACTTACACACATATACATATATACACACACACACATCTTTTTTTTTCAGTAGAGGCAAGTGTATCATTTGTGTTCAGGCTTGTCTCGAACTCCTGAGCTCAAGTGATCCACCTGCCTCAGCCTCCCAGAGTGCTAGGATTACAGGCATAAGCCACCATGCCCAGCTTGCATCTTATACACTACCAAGTCAAGTGCTTAGGCCTGGTTAGAAGCTTAAAGATATATTTATCAGACTAATCAATGTTGAGTCTCTGTGTTCACCGCCTGTCTGGAGACTAAACAATGTGCCCTAACATGCTTTGTCTGTCCTGATAGCAGTGCTACTGTCCAACAAAGAATTATTTGAACTCTGAGCCTCAATCCTTTTATAGTACTTTTCACAATGTATGTTTTTAGTTCCTGTGGCCATGGACATTAATAGTCAAATAACTTCCATTTTAGCTTCTCTTAGTTCATTCATTCTAACTTCTGTCCAGTTCTATCCAGCTGGACATTTGTGGTGTTGGGGTTTGGTTTTTTTCTTTCTCTTCCTCTCTTACTTTCTTTCTCTCTTTCTTTTTGTGCTGAGTTTATTCTCAGTTATCCTCTAAGGCAAAACTCAATTAATTTAACCTATCTATCTCTGTTCATAGTTTGATCTTGAACAACACACTTTGTATTCTAAGGCACCAGGCCCTGAGAATGGAACCTGAATACGCCACAGCACTTATAGAACTAAACATTCCCGGCACATTCAACTTTTATCCATGTTATATATGAAAACACTGACACACTACTGATTGAGTTTAAGAAAAGACCCAATTCATGGTAGTTGCATATCATACATGTTTTGTTTGATATCTGTTTAAAACATCATATCGACATTGCACTAGGACTAATGGAACACATCATTCATTTTTATTTGGAATTTGATTTCTAGGGCAAGCTAACAAATTCCATACTCCTGTACGTTAATCCTGGGGAGAATATTATGAATCTCCTATTTCAGGATGGAACACATGTAGCATGACTGTATCTTGACAAATTTATCTATAACTGCATTCCCCACCCCCCGAGGGTCTTCACATTACTTTAGAAATATTCTCAACAACGTGTTCCAGATGCCATCATGAGCGCAAGAAAAAGGGCTGAAACCTCTTTCACAATATAAATATAATTTCCTTATTATATTTGTGTTGAACTGAAAGTCACATCCAGGGAACTTATATGACATTCCCATAAAAATCAAGACTTCTGGTCTCTCAGATCTACAAGTATAAAATTGTGCCATTGAAAAGGGTAATATTTAAAAGGAAAGAGAAGTGGTATTTATTGTTTATATTTTATCAAAACTTTGCATGTATAGGATGAATTCAATCAAATTACAAAAGTATGTTTTCATTTATAGATGGAAGAACATGTATTAAGTAATAGAGCCGAGGACTGATCTTCAATGCCTGAACTTTACAACTTTCCTCATTTAATCATGTAATTAAATGTCCTTATTTAGTAAGTGCCTAAGTCCCAATTTTCTGAGGTTGAAGAGTCAGGTAGTATTCATTTGCCAACCACAATTGAAATCTTGACCTTGATGTTTTATTTCATAAAAATGGAACATATATTTGATCCTTATTGAAAATATTAAATTTAATCTTTAGAGGAAGTTAATTTTTAAAAGCATTGAGACATTTGCCAATAAATTTAGGTTTGAGTTCTCTTTACAATAAGTTAACAAAGAACACTGCTGGACTTCTGGTCACCTAACATCTTAAGGACTTTTTTTGATGCCCCTGGAAATACGGTACATGAACTATGGCAATCCATTCATTTATTCCATGTTTTTGACTCAGTCCCAAGCAAAACCTTTACTACAGTGCATCTTCAAGAGGACAAGCCTTAGCAAGTGGATTCCCTTATTATACAAATTAAGAGGACCAGGTATCTCTCTCTCTCACACACACAGGCTCACATACCTTAAAAAGAAATGTTTAAATTTCCCTTTGAAAACATTGTTTCAGCCAATTTTTATGTATTAAATACTTCTTCTGTATGTAATTCATCTACTGCCAAGGAGACACACTTTATAATCAATGTCAATAGAGACTTCTGCAAAATATTTCACCCAGCGAACGGTAAATTACTTTGAGCTTAAGTGATTCCACCAGTACCCTGCCAAATCCCAACATAATTGAGGGCAGCTGAGGATCACAGTAGAGCAGCTAAAATATTTGCCTGGCATGTGTTTGCAAGGTGGTGATCATTGAGTGAGGTAAACGATGTCCAGGTATACTTTCTGAAGCTTTCATCTGTGTCATTTGACATTTTGGTGACTGATCTCTTAGCCAATCTCCCAAATCAGAAGATAGCAATTATATCAAAGGCACCAAAAGGCAACGTTATCTACTCCTGATGCTTCTTAGGTTGTCATATAAGGCAAGGGATATTACCTCTGTAACCTTTATCTTTTCATTCTTAAGATTGAGATAATGGTGTGTAAGTAAGTTGGCCTTTCCCCAATGAAATCAGATTTATTTTTTTGTAAAATACTTAATATAGCTGAGTAATACTGAAAGTTCAATAAATATTTCCTGCTTCTACTACAGAGCACTATCCATAATGCTCAAAGCAACTGTACGGAAAAGAAATCACTGCCCCCATTTCATAGATTTTAAAAGAAAAACATTGAGCCTTAAGGTGGTACTGCAATTGACAAACTATAAAGCAATCAAATCAACTCAAACTGGAGTGTGTTTAGCTCCAAAGCCTATGTATTTTCCACCCCACCAAGCATGACATTGCTATAATATTGAAGTGGTGGTCCTAAGAGGTAAATGAACCTGTTAGCAAGGAACCATTAGACGAACAGCTCAATTTCAGCCCTGCCAAAACCAAGACCATTGTATTTGGCAGACACGCTTTAGCTTCCAGATGGAGAAAGTTGAGCCAAGCTTCTAATCAGGTCAGTAGGTCAATCCCAACAAAGTGTTTTGCAGCTAATGTATCCAGGCAGGTCTATCAAAACGTGGTCATGCTCAAAATCCAACACTCTGCAGGGGCCATTTCAAAGGGCTTTCAGTGCAGAGGCAAATGTTGAGAAATGCCTGCCTTCAAAACCTCTCTTGCTAAGGTCACCTTTCTCATGCTTCATGGAATAGCACTGTAGGCATCAAACATATATTTGCACAAATCTTTGAAGAGATGCAATCCCCCTATGGGACATTTTGGAGGACAAGTGGTGTTGTCATCTGCTGCAAAAAAATGCACATCAGGATTCTACTCTTTGTAGAATATTATAAAGCAAGTCCCACAGAGAGAAAGCACAGCTAAAGAACATAGTGTAGACTTGGGGTGTGGGCTCATTTGATTCTTTCCCTGGCTCTTGTCATCTGTGATCTTGAGAAAGTTGCCCTCCTCTAAGACTCAGTTGTATCAACTGTAACACTTTGGTCATAATACCAAAGATATAGAGTTGCTATACCTGATAAGCAGTAGGAAAAATCCTTCAGTTCAAAACAATTGACACAGTCTTGGTATAAGGCACAATTTCACTTCCTCTGCCTTCCTGCAGTTAAGTTGCTGAACTCTGATACCTTAAAAACCTAGTAGGGTGAGATATGCTACAAAATGCATTGAAACTGACTTATTGAAACTGTTATTTATTGGCTCTACAGATGCCAAAAGCCCAGCAATGAATGGATTGCTCTAATTATAAGCTAATGGTTATCAACACCTAAAGGGTTCTCAATGGTTTCATTGTCTTGTTTTGTCTTCCTTTTATCTTTTAGTCCCCACTCACCATGACTATATTCAAACTTCTCCACTCTTCCCAAAGGCTTATCACCTCCCTCACCACACTCTATCTTTACCTTGGAAAATGACCTAAAAACTTCCCTGAAAAGTGTTCCACAGAACCTGTTGGCACCAAGCATACTCACAAGTATTTATTGAATATTAATCTTATTAAAATAAATTCTAAGTGCCTAACACAGCTAAAATGTGGTAGATACTATAAATACACACGCAGCACAATTTATAGACATATGTATATATGTAATTTGTATTCATTTATAGATATATGGAATGAATAAGTTTTAAGAAATAATGACCCAAGTTTATTGGGACAGTCGAATCTTTTTCATTTGGAGTGAGCATAACACTTCTTTATAAGCTTACTGTTCTTTATATAATATATTTTATTCTCATAATAACTCAGAACTATTTAGTAATGTAGGCATTAAAAGATTTAGATTTTAAATAAATGTAGTGTTAGAGACCATACATACATAGCTTTTCAGAGAGAGTTAATTGGCCCATTCCAGATTGAAATACAACTCTCCTTTCCCCCACTATATAATATTATAAATATTCATCATGAATAATAATGCTTATAGTTAGAGAACCCAAAACTATCTGAAACCGAAGGAAAGGTTACTTAATATGTATAGAAGGCGAGGATCTCGTTGATGTGTGTGGTATCCCAGATTTGTTCATTCTAGCAGCTAAGTCAATGTTCAACTTTAATTGACTTGATGACGTATTTATATCCAGCCTGGTCTAACTTCAGAGCTGGACTTCCTAACAACAACACAGTACAACCTCTCTCTAAACAGTGGACGTCTCAGGAGCATACCCTTTCTGCTCACTTAAACACCAAGACCTGATCATTTTCTGACTCTTGTTTTATTAGGGCGTCTCAATGTTGGAGTTTAGAGAATGATTCATTTCTATAGGCTAGCTGTTTCTCTGGATCTTCCCAGCATAGTTGTCTATATTTGTGTGCATGATCTTTCTCTGCAGTTCCAAATCAAGGCATCCTTACTGATTTCTCAAATGAGCAATTGCTTTGTACAAGGAATGAAACACTTGGAAAATGATACGATGTATTTTCTTCCTAGTTGCCTTTGACTTTCTCCTCTTTTCTACTCTTTCTTCCTGGTATTATCACCCCCCTCCATTTTTTATTTTTTTTCTAGTGGCAATCCCTGGACAGATTGACTCCGGGGCTTCCACTCTCATATCCCTTGTACTAAGGCCTACCACTTTACTTTCAGAAGGAGCTAATCCTATCTCAGGGCAACGTGCATATTGTTCTGCACCTTATTACATCATTCTCTGACTTTAATTGTATGCTTTTTTCCCCAGGGGTGAATAGAGGGAATTTACTAAAGCAGAAGTAATGCTAAGTGAATGTTACAGTTAATACCAATAATACATAAATAATAAAGAAAACCTCTAGGAAATTGAAGAAAAACAATCAATGTTTTGCTATAATGTGTGGTAACCTGTGTACATAAATAGCAAAATCTATTTTAAAAGAGCCTGTATGTGTAAGACAGAGAGACAGAGAAAGACAGAGACAGAGAGAGAGAGAGATATCAGCATACAGGCAAGAGTTGAGGTGCAAATGTGAACAGTTGTGTTTTTCTCTCTCTTTAGCAGTAACTAGAATGTATTTGTAGAATTTTTATTGGAATTCACCTCTTAGCCTAGTTAGAAGATAACATTACCTGTGTATCCTTTACTGGCAAAGGTCTTACTATTTTAATGAAAACCCATTTAAAATCAACTTCCCTCAGTAAACTTACCCAGCTAATTTTTATGATAGAATTTATTTGCTTTGGGTTGTTATAAGATTTGTTGAAGCACTTCTTACTGCTCCCCTGTAAGAGGGATTTTGGAGGTTCCTTGCATTTGAATGGTATTTGGAGTGGGAAGATTTCCAAACTATCAAATTAAGATTGGGCCCAGCACAGTGTCTACTCCATTTCAAGGTCTTTTGGGAGAACATATATTTACTCCTGGGTAGAACCTGATCAATGTTTTTGTTGTTGTTGTTGTTGTTGTTTATTCAATTTATAGTTCTGGCTAAATCCAGATTTACTAATCCCTGTGGTCTGGCTCTTCTGGTTTACCCATCCAAATTATGTTTTCTTTAACACTTGCATGTGCTGAATTAAACTGTTTAAATTTTTTTTTTTTTTTTTTGCATTGTTTCAGGTTAATTAAGGGTAGAAAGAATTAGGTTACAATGTTTGCCTTTGTTATATAAAGTCCCTCTTATATTGTGTCCTGCTCCCAAGAGTTGTGCCATACACCCTAACATTATACGCATTAAGTGGGCGCACACCCATCTCCCTCTCTCCTCACTGCCCCACTCCCTCACTCCCCCTCCCCTACATTGAATTGGATTGAGTTTTTCTCTCATGTGGGTGCTCTCTATTAGCTTGTCTACTGGCTTCTTATTAGTACTAAGTACACTGGATTCTTACTTCTCTTTTCAAGGACATTTGCACTAGATTGTTTATCACAGCTTAATTTACAATCGCCAAAATGTGGAAGCAGCCTAAATGGCCACCAACCCAGTAATGGATTAGCAAGCTGTGCTGTATGTATACCATGGAATACTACTCAGTCATGAAATGATAGAGACTTTTGTATTAACCTGGATGCAGTTAAATTTTTCTAAATACTTGAAGTTAACACATTTTTTTGTTTAGATTCTTTCCTTTCACCCATGCTTTCTCTCTCCTTTTTTTTTTTTTAGTTTCTTATATATTAAAAATTTTTAATGACTTTTATTCTACTACATATCCTGGATATGGCCCACAGGCTATCAAATTCAATTTACCCAGGAATTAACTATATAAACATAAAAGCTTCCTTACCTACGTTTCAGAAGCACGGATGTGGTTCAGGAAGATGAAAAAGGGCAGACGTAATGAAGAAGGTAGTAGCTGAAATGATTTTGGTAAACAGGTACTTGCCTTTAAAGCAATGGAAGGACATCTCAGGGAGAAAAATCAGAACTGAGCAAAACTGTAGAGGAGTAAAATGGAGCCACATTCTGGAAAGAACAAATAGTTCACTGTGGCTGGAACTTAAGATACAAGGGCATTAGCATTTTGGAGGTGAAGATGGAGAAATGGGCAGTGGTTCAATTAACATCATGTTAAATAATTTAGGTTTGCACCTGTAGACACAGTGAGACACCAAAGCTGTTTAAACAGAATGCTATGTAATTACTTTTGTGTTTGAGAAAGAACATCCTATTGTAATATAAAAACTGCTTTCTGTGTGTACTACCTTGTAATTTATACTTAAAAAATCTGGAAGAACAAGACGCTCTGTCTTCAACTGCTTTCTTCCTAAGGAACCTAGAGCAAACTCAGAATATAAGACTCATTTATTCATCTTTGTATAAAATAAGAGAATATTACGGGAACATGTTTCTTTAATGAGTAAAGCATGTTCATAGGTACAACCTTGACCTACATGAATACCCTGGTTTGACTTCTTAGATGGTGTGTTATCATTTATTGAGCCTCAGTTTCCTGTCAAAGGGGGAATGATCATATCAATTTCAAGTGGTTACTGTGAGAAATTTTCTTGGCAATACTCAAGTCCCTTCATCATATTTTCTTTGCACCGTGTTGTATATGACTGTTTTCACAGATTCTTAAATTATGTCTCTCTCAGAGTATGTCTTCAAAGTGAACTGAATGAAATGCTGTTAGATTTAGATTGCCATAAAAATGAAACAACTGAATACCACTGAAAAAAGATTTATTTTGAACTTTATTAATATAGTATGTCAGCCACAAAAGAGAGAGAAGGTTTCAGTGAAACCACTTTAAATTCCAAACAGCGCGTAATTAGGGCTTAGAGCAAGAATCAAAGCCTAGATACACACTGGTTTTTAAGCACATTCTAACTGACCCTGAACAAAAATTCCAAATTCTATTCTGCACAGATGGCAGAAAGCAATATTCCTGTGCTGCCAAAAATATGTGTGGACCGAGAGAACTAAACGAGTTATTAAAATTGTTCTTTTAACATTACCTTTCATGTGGGCTTCAAGACATTTCAGATTAAATGAAAAACTTTCAATGAGTTATCTGAGGATGAGCAATGAATATGGGAGGCTGATGCTTTGTCAGGATGCATTTCAATGTGGAATGAAATTTCAAATTGAATTAACATGCAGAGACTCAAATACCTAAAACCCAAACTGCCAGCAAACTTAATATCTATGCTGGGGAGACGAAAGAGTGGGAAGTTTCCAAATAGTAGAATTTAGGTTAGGCCCAGTCCAGTATCTGTCCTATCCCCAGTTCTTTTTTGGGAACCTGCATTTACTCCTGGGATGTCCTGATCAAAATTGTTTTCAGTACACAGCTCTCACTGATACCGATTACTGACCCCTGGGGCCTACTTCTTCTAGTTTGCCCATCTAAAGGATGCTTTCTCAACACTTGCATTGGCTGAATTATTTTAAATGGTTTAAGTGATATTTTGAAGTTTCTTTTCTTTTCTTTTTTTTTTTTAATTAGCTCACTGTGCCTGGGGGCCAGATGGCAGTGAAGGCTGCTGCTGTTAATTTAAATAAATAAAAATAAGAGGTCAGGCAAATTTCCAAATGCTCCATATGAAGCAAAGCACAACATGTATCTCGTTTTTCCCTTTCTTGTCTTTCTCTTATAAAATGTTCAACTTCAAGTATACAATTATCATATCTCTCATTACTTACACTTATCTAATCAAAAATGGGGTTTCAAGTGCTAAAGATACATTATACAAAGGCAGTTTTTAGCCTTTGATTTGGAAAGGAAAGAGTTTTAATATTTTACAAATATGTATATATGCATATATACTTACACATATATGTATATGTGTCTGAAGATCTTCATTTTGCTCCTGCATTTGAACTACACAGATGGTACATCCAGTTTCAGAAAAAAATATACATATTTCTCCTTGAAAATTATTATCAAAGATTTTTAAGAGGCATAATATCTGTGGCACCTTCTCCTTTGTCATAAAAAGGGAGTAAAATTTGGGTTCTTAAAGAGGGTGATACATTTAAATGATAGAACAGAGGACTCTAAACATATCCTAAAGTGAAAATAAAATAAACATTTACCTTGGAACATATAATTGGGGGCAATTAATATTTATATATGTGTGTCCACGAATTCTCAATCTATATTTATTAAGGGATAGAGTGGATAAGCCCAGATGAAACCCAGGAAGTTTTTGTTTTAAGGGCCAAGATTAGGATGAATTAGTCTGCCTGTATCAGTTGGCGAAGTCTTCGTTTAGCCCAACTAACCAACGAGCCATGAATCTAAGTTATTATCACAATCAAAGTTTTGCAGCTAAAAATAAGGGTTCTATTCATTGCAACGATTCTGGGATCTCTATGTAAAAACATTTTATTTTAACATGTGCTTTTACATCCCACAGTGGTGTACAAAGGCAACCTGGTGAATTGTAACTTCCCTTTTAAAAAAATGTGCCCAGAGTGTCACATCACCCCAAGTCTCATTTCTTTGACAAAAAACAATGTGCCTGCTATATTGGTCAAAGCTCTTCAAAGAAATAGAACCAATAGAATGTGTATCTATATAAAAAAAGAGATTTATTAAAAGAAATCAGCCCATGTGATTTTGGAAACTGACAAGTACAAATACACAGAGAGCTCTAGGATTGAGACTCAGGAAAGTCGCTGGTGTCTTCCCAGTCCAGAGGCAAAGCGAAAGGGCAGAAAACCCAGGGGAGCCATGGTGCCGATGCAGTCTGAAGGTGGTCTGGTGGAGAACTGCCTCTTGCTTAAGGAAACTAGTCTTTTTGTTCTATTCAGGCTTTCAAATGAATGGACAAAACCCACTCACATTATAGAGGACTCAAGGTCCACAGATTTACACATTTTAATCTCATGCAGAAAACGCGCCACATTGACACAAAACATTAACCATCACATATGCTCACACCCAGCTTCAACAAGGATGGGAAAGTTGAACCCAGCATTTGCCTAGATTTCAGAAAGCCTGAAATACATGGTGAATTCTACTTCTGTCTACTATACTAACCAGTGCATCCCAGAACAAAAGAGCCAAAGATAATAAGCCACCAAGAATTCTTACAGGCCATCATTCAAAATCAAAATCTAGGAAGCTAAATCACACACAAAGAACAGGGTGGATGCCATCAGAATAAAGTGAAGATGTGAATGGAGAAGAATTGAAACAGAATGGAAACAAGACTGAATCGTGATGACTGCCATGCACAGGGCAGGATTATCCCTGCCTCTAAAACATCCAGGACTTACTGCATAAAGATCAGTCTACCTTAAAGGTACCAGATCAAACCTGATAACAAATCAAAGAGAATCTAAATGACCAATCAGCTTGTCTCTTTTAATATTTGATACATGTATTTTTGTCAGTCAATTGATTTTATTAAATAAATTTAAGATTATGCATATCCCACTTTAAAAATACAAACAACAAACAGAAAAGTACATATCATTTCAAACCTATTTATGGAAGCCCAAGCCTGCAGGGATTCCACAGGTCCACCTTCTGCCAGGGACCTGCCCACAACCGCCAGGCCCCCGCAGGTCTGCCCCTGGCCAGGGACAGTCCCGGTGACTGCACAGGCCCCTGCCTGGCACCTACGGGGCCTCTGCCAGCCTTCTGCCAGGGACTCCACCGGCGACTGCCACGCCTCTGCAGACCTGCCCCCAGCCAGGAACTCCCCCGGCAACCACTTGGCCCTGCACCCCGCACTTGCCTGGCTTCTGCAGGTTTGCCTTCTGCCAGGGACTCTACCCATGACCGCCAGGCCCCCAGCCAGGGACACTCCTGGCACCTGCATGGGCCTCTGCTGGGCACCCACGGGGCCTCCACAGGCCAGCCTTCTGCCACGGACTCCGCTGCCTACCACCAGGCCTTTCTGCAGGCCCACCACTGGCCAAAAACTTCCTGGACCACTAGCCCTATGCCCAGCACTTGAAGGGCCTCCACAGTCCCACCTTCTATTAGGGACTCCACCAGCAACTGCCAGGCCCCTGCAAGCCCACCCCTGGCCAGAGATTCCTCTGGTGACTGCGCAGGCCTATGTCTGGCAACCGCAGGGCCTGCACAGGTCCGCCCCCCATTAGAAACCCCCCTGGCAACTATGAGGACCTGCACCCCACACTTGCCAGGCCCAGCAGTCCCGCTTCTGCCAGGAACCCCACCGGTGACTGCCAGGCCCCCGCAAGCCTGCCCCAGGCATCCGAGCCTACAGGGCCTCCGCAAGTCGGCCCTCTGACAGGGACTCTGCTGGTGACTACCAGGCCTCTGAAGGCCTACCCTCAGCCAGGAACTCTCCTGGTGATCACACGGCCCCTCGCCTGGCACTCCCAAAACTGTGTGCAACATCCCCCGCCCTGCACTAGCTCCAAGGGTGCCAAACTCTGGGGCTGCTCCCGCAGCCAGAACTCCCTGGCTGGGGCAGTCCCAGAAGATCTACACAGAGTCACTCACTACAAAGTTTCAGCAACAATAGAGTGGTCCCACCAGTGTCTAATCTTCCAGAGACACCTTCTCAACTCTGAGGACGGACAGACGCAATGGTGAAAAACAATCATAGGGCAGAAACAACAGAAAAACTCTGGCAATATTAATAATCAGAGTAGACCAACTCCTCCAAGGAACGACAAGGCAGACACAGCACAAGATCCCCTGCATAGGCATATGGCTGAGATGTCTGAAATCGAATTCAGAATCTGGATTGCAAATAAGATCAGCAGAATGGAGAAAAAGATGGAATTATGGAATTAGAATGTCAAGCAGTAATTCAAAAGATGACCCAAAAGATGTCTCAAGAATTCAACAAATTCAAAGACAAAATGACCAAAGATTTTGACACACTGAGACAAGAAGTTGCAGCCCTTAAAGATACGAGAAATTCAGTAGAATCCTTCAGTAACAGAATGGAGCAAGCAGAAGAAAGGATTTCTGACATGGAAGACAAAGCTTTTGAACACTCTCAAACCTCCAAAGAGCAAGACAAATGGAAGACAATAACAGATCACTCTCACAGAGAGCTCTTGGATAACTCAAATGAAACCAATATTCGCCTCATAGGGAGCCCCGAAAGTGATGAAGCAGCTTCACCAGACACAGAATCACTTATTCATGAGATTATGAAAGAGAACTTTCCAGAAATGATAAGAGATTCTGAAATTCAGATAGCAGACAGTTTCAGAACTCCAGCACGACTCAACTCAAATAAGACATCCCCCATGCACATCATAATTAAGTTCACTAAAGTAAATA
>CAUYRH010088681.1:0-28143 GCA_963574655.1 Perodicticus potto
CCTCCCCCCTCCCTTCCCCTCCCTTTCCCTTTTCCCTGTATTCTTGTGCTATAATTGGGTTTTAGCCTTCATATGAAAGCTATAAATTAGTGTTTACATGGATGGAGCTGGAACAGATTCTCCTTAGCAAAGTATCTCAAGAATGGGAAAAAGGTATCCAATGTACTCAGCCCTAATATAGAGGAACCGTTTGAAACCAAGCAAGCGCCTGTGGTATTAGAAATACTACGGGATGACCTCTCTGGATTTCCACTGCAGGCTGCGTGGGGTGAGCTCCTTCCTTGCTGCACCCCAGGCCTGAGGCCGATGCGGACACCTCCCGTCCCCGGACTTCCCCACTTTACTGCAGAACGCCTGGTGATGCTTCCTGGCCTCGTTTTAACACCATTTTATATGAAAAGTGTTAGAAGGATTGACCCTCACAATTCAAGGGCTTTGTCAGATGCATGAAGGGTTGAATCTATGATTGTTATTCATTTCTCTTTTAGAATTTTTTTAAAACCATGATTAAAAAAAAAAAACAAAAAAACCCGCAACAATCCAGCCTTGTTCTCTGGAGATTTCAAATATATGCTAATTATACTTGACCTCAAGGTAACTGTCACAGACAAAATTTTTGCATATCTTTTTTACTCTGTTTAACGTTCAATATGAAAATGTAAATAAGTAGAAAAGGGGAAAGTCCTTCTAACACATGAAATATGCTTAGTTGCATTAATAGTTATTTAAAAATCCACACTCACATTGTGTCTTTCTGTTGCAGCATGTAAAAGCTCAGGTAGCAAATTTCTAATGTTAAAAAAAAAATGCACTGGAAAGAAATCTCTGGGAAAGACTACATTTTACAAGTAAATAAAATGTAAGATCTAACTTGCTTGATAATTACCCTATAGGTACCCAGGCATATCCAATATACCTAAAGCTAGAAAATGGATTTTGAAATAATTGTGCCAACTTTAAAAAACATAGTCATATGTAATGTTCTTCCCCTGACATAAATCTATTGTTTCCCTTCCTCTCTTCACCTTCCCACCCCACCTCAGACATCCTCTGGCCTAAATTTTAAATTTTGAAGAAGAATAAAAGTGATTTTAAAATTCACTATTTTTAAG
This sequence comes from Perodicticus potto, assembly GCA_963574655.1. NCBI lineage: Eukaryota > Metazoa > Chordata > Mammalia > Primates > Lorisidae > Perodicticus > Perodicticus potto. Next base: position 1,113 of record CAUYRH010088681.1, read on the forward strand.
AATAAAAGGGAACAAATATGTTTACATTTTAGTGGAAACAATTCTGTGAAAGTTAATATTCACATTAATAGAGGGTCTGGCATTGTAATCTGCTGACCAAGACAGCAAATCCTGAGTCCTCTCGCTGGGGGAAGTTTCTACAGGAAGATTTCACTTCGTCATAGGCCTCCCTTCATCTGCCAGGAGATGCCCACGGGGGATGGGCCATCAGGTCTAGGTACTGATTATGGGATGTCTCTAAACCTCAGCTAAGTGTCCTCTGCGTGTGTGAGCAGGGCCGGGGCCTGGGACTGGCCACCATGTCTTCGGAAGCAATTCATTTCACACCTCACCTGGGAAAACTGGGATGGAAGACAGGGGAAATTGTGATTGATCTGCCCGAAGATATGAATTCTAGTTCCCTTAAAGGCACTTACATGGGTCTTTACAAAAGTTTTCATGTTGAGATACACAAACATCGAGAAGCATAAAGTCTGCAAAGTCAGAAACAAATGAAGCCCTCCCAGGAACACTATAATCCGAGCAAGCTGAAACTTGCACAGGTACATCAGAAAGGTCGCTGTCCACTATTTCTTGGAAGCGAAATGACAGACTGTAACAATCTGTCTCAAAACTTTCATACTGACCCATGTAGCCATCGTATATATGGGAGTATTTAACTCTCTCAATATGCATCTATGCCAGAACATACAAAAAAGAAAAAAAGAAAACTCCCAAAATAATTTTCACATGTCAGGTGAAACACTGACCCCCAAACCAAAGACTGTACCAAAAAAATTCACATTAATCTCACTTATAAATATTGTTACAAAATAATCTTAAATGAAATGTCAGTGCAAAGAATCCTACTGTGCGTCAGATGTGACTATAACTGTGCTTGTTCTGTAAAAGACAAAAAAGAAACCAGAAGATGCTGCCCTTCTACCCCAGAAAGCCCTCTCCAACAATAGTAGATTTAATTTAAATAATGTGGTAGATGTTTAATAATCAATTTTTAAACATAGCTGCAGTTCAACAACTGACAGCAAGCATCCTTCACTGAGAACGTGCCTACACTATTTATTAAAATAGCACCTCTCTTTTCTTATCCAATGTGAGGAGAGAGGGTTGTGTGAAACTTTGCCCACTGTACTTCACAGCCCTGTTCTTCCCTTTCTCTATTTTTAAATTTGACTTAAAAGCCCGGGTACACAATGAGCCTCCTGAAAAGCAACCTCTTGACCCTGCCCTAACCCACTCCTGTTCTGCTTCCTCTGACTCTGACCTGTCTGCTTCCAAATCATATTTTCACATGCTGTCACTGGTGTGTCAATTTGTGATGCCAGCCTGGACCTCCTATTTTGAAATATCAGAATTTGGCTCTTATCTATCCCAACTCACTGTACCCTTCTCCATTCTTCCAATACTGTTAATTTTTCTTTTGGGGACAGTAGGGGTTGTCTTTTGTTTTTATCTCAGATTACTATGAGAGAATAAATGATGAGGTTACATTGGTTTTGTTCGTTAGATAAGGTCCCTGTGGTGGTTGTGCCCCTCACCCAGGAGGTGTGGCATACACCCCTACATTGTACCCATTAGGTGAGAGCTTCCTAACCCCCCTCCCTTCACCCCTCTCCATACTCCCCCCACTGGGGTTTACTCCAGTTTTTCCCTCCTGTGGGCGTATAGTTATCTATTGGTTTCGTATTTGTATTGAGTATATGGGTACTTGCTTTTCCATTCTTGTGATACTTTACTAAGGAGAGTGTTCTCCAACTCCATCCAGGTTAGTACAAAAGATGTCAAATCTCCACCTTTTATGGCTGAATAGTATTCTATGGCACATACACCACCCTTCGTTAATCCATTCATGTATTGATGGGCATTTGGGTTGATTCCACATCTTGGTGGTTGCGACTTGAGCTCCGATAAACATTCTCATGCAAATGTCCTCATGGTACAATATATTTTTTTCTTCTGGGCAGAAAACCATGGAACACATTATGAATTTGCATGTGATCCTTGCACAAGGGCCAGGCTAATCTCCTCTGTTCTCATTCCAGTTTTCATCTATGCGCTGCTGAGGCGAGCTCCTGTGAGTTTTTCTTTAAAGTAATGTGCATTGTTTACATTTGACTTCTATCAGCATTTCTGGCAACCGAATCAAGCGCTGTACTGTGCAATCTTTTTCATTGCTGAGTAACCACCGATGCTTCCTGCCTTTCCTCTCGCTCCTGATGGCCGTTGAAAGAGAAGTTGAGATATGTGTTATCCACCCAGATCCACATCGGGGGTCTGGCTCTAGGCTCTGCTCAACACCATCCCCGAGCTCTCTGTGCTGTCAGGAAGGCCAGCTCTTCCTAGTGTGCATGAAATCCCATAAATGCCACTACCGAGAAAGGGACTCACAACTTTGGAATAAGGGAGGAAATGATTGAGTGACATTCGTGAGTTTTTATCATCATAGAACATTTCTAACCATCCCACTCTCTATGGACATGTGACTCCATCTAACAATTGATCAGGATGGAGACATTTCACAGTCCTATAAAGATGAAATTAATTTGTAGAAAACTCATTAGAAAACTGACTAGACGTAACGAATGTTTTGTTTGGTTTTTTAAAGATTTTTTCCTCTCTTTTTCTTCTTATTAAACCGTTCCATTCAGCAAATAAACACGCTAAAAGTGAATAAGCAAACATCTCTCACCCTACTTCAGCTTCCGTCATTCCATTTCCCTATTACTCTTTCCAGAAAAATCTCCCCAAACAAGTACATGCACCTGCTATTTCCAAATCCTCCTCCCAAGAGAAGGGGATGGGGGGTGAAGGTGCATGGCAACCTCTTGGGGGTGGGACACAGTTACAAGAGGGACTTTATCTAACAAATGCAATCAGTGTAACCTAATTCTTTGTACCCTCAATGAATTCCAAACAATAAAAAAGAAAAGAATCCTCCTCCCAATCACTGATGCACCTACTCAGATGAGATTTTCCCCAACAATTCCACCAAGACTGCTCCTGACACACTCGCTGAACCCAGCAGTCATTTTTATCCTCTTTTCCCATGAGCTGACAGCAGGATTTCCCACAGTTGTTTCTTCGTTTGGCTCAAAACACCACACGATGGCCACACAACGCCAGCCTTCCTTGGACCCCCTGGCCTCGTGCTCGTCATCCTCAACTCCCCGCCTGCAGAATGCTGGAGCAAGGCAGGGATCAGCCTTGGACCCGGTCCCTACACGTGCTGCCTTCCTGACCTCCATTAGATTCAGGACTTAAATATTAGCTACATGCCAATGACGCCAAGTTTTGTATTTAGCCTGGTCATAACTCCTGAATTCCTAAGTTGAATGTTGAGCTGTCTGCATATCTGCTTTGTGCCTAATAGATGTTTATGATAACTACGTCTAAAGCAAATCTCCTGACTTTATGAGCCCAGGCTCAGGTACCCACACCTGTGCGCATAGCACAGAGCATGCATCATCCTCCTCTCTTCCCACGTCCCCCTGTCCCCACCCTCAACACGGCAGCCAGGTGACAGGTGCCGAGTCCTCCTACCTGCAGCAGCAGCAGGCCAAGCCAGCTGTGGCCTGGGCTGACCACCTGTCCTCCCTGCACCCAGCCTCCGTCTGGCTGCCTCCTGCTCCTGCAAACACCGGCTGTTGGCAGCTGCTATCTTTTGGAAGTCCTAGAACAGTACCTGGCACAGAATTTGAATAAATACATGCTGAAGGGAAAAACTGAAATGTGAACGGATAAATGTCCTTAGTTTTCTAAGCATCGATCTCTAATTCTTTTCAGACTCTTCCATATAAATGCAAAACACCTCTTAATAAGGTCAAACACATTCGGCAATTGATCAAATTCATTTTTCCCTCTCGGAAGGGAATGAAGATAAATACAAATGTAGAATCTCTCAAGTTTTTCTGTAAGTCTCTTTCCTTTTCTTTATTTCCATTTCAGTCGATGCTATTATTTCATAGAGCAATGCAACGCAGCAGTAAGTGAGCGATGGCAGATATAAACCACATTCCAGGAGGGTTTCTCTCTGCTTGTGTGATTATTTCACACAGGATTCACAGCCTTTGGGCATCTTACCCTGCGTAAGTAACCTCTTAACATTTTGCTTACACTTTTAGATCATTCTATGAACTATATTAGGAATAAAGTGATTCCAAGGAATGATAGGAAGCTCATCATCTTCCATTTTATATCACATTACTGTTTCCAAGGTTTTGTTTTATTTCGTTTTGCACATTATATTTAGAGTATATTTTATATCCTTCACAGAATGTTTAAAGCAAAACCATCCTAGCAATTTATTCACACCATTTTGGCCTTGATTTTATATTCATAAAATGTAAGGTTAGGATGATTGTACTGGAAACTGGACTCAATGCATAGACTCAAAGCATTGAGTCTGTTTTGCTCAATTTATACGACTCTGTGAGTTAACACAGAGGATCTGTTAGTACCAATTTAAACAGTAATATATGTAAGCTTTAATCTTACAGGTTACAATGTTTGGTGAAAGGGCCGCATTTAGAAACCAGGTCTTATAGGTAACTAATTATATTTAAAAATAAAAATAGACAAACAAACAACTGCAAACTTGGCAAAAACAATGTTTTAATATTTAAGTCTTTGAACGACTTCCTTCTCACAAGCACATCACTGTGTTAACAAACATAGGAAATGTTTTATGGACACAATATCAAGTTATGAAAAGATGACTTGGCATTAGTTCAATATATAAAATCATGAGAAACCGGCCAATGAATTGACATATTGCTAGTTGCCTCAGATTGACTAAAAGACTAAAACCAAATAAGGCTTCCAGGATAAAAAGGAAGTCTGCAGCCAGTGCACGCAACTAACTGATGGAATAATCAACATTTATCCAGAACACACTTCCAGATGCCAAAATCATCACCAAGAATTATACTGCTGTATGCAATGATATCTGAGTGAGCAAATGACCTTCTAGAAGTTTCTCCCCTTAAACCCAGACACGATATAAAATATATATCAGACCTGGGCAGTTAGTTCTTCACCTGGGCTGAAGTATGGGTGTGTGTCCCAGCTCTGTCAGGGCCCCCGGCCAACTGGTCCTGTGTCATCTGACTGCACCGTAATTACACGGCTCAGTAACAGTGTGCAGGTTTGACTGCATGGCAGGCTACAGAGGGCTCTGCATGCCAGGGGGAGTGGGCAGGGGGTGCCTATTTCTCAGCCTCCCAGGCAGATAGAGGTTGGCCCAGGTAAATGTCTGAGCTTAAAATTCCTCACCTGGCATTTCCAGACCTCTCTGGAACTCATGCTATAGGCTCTGACCCAGTTATAGGGCCTGTCCTGTCAGAGCTCTTGGCTGGCAAGGAACACAAAGGAACCTGGGTAACAAGGAAAAACAGAATCTTCTGGAAGTACATGCTGTCCTTCAGATAAATGAGAAAATGCCAAAGCCAGCCTCAGGAAGGAGGGGAGCCAGGGCAGCTCTTGAATTACTGGTTCAGGGATCTGGAAAGCCACTTTCTTCAGCGTGCGGCAAGGTGGTTCAGCATTTGGAAATCCAGTCACTCCTCTTGAGTCACATGCCCACTTATAATTGGAGAAATGCAGGGCACCTGGGTCACAGTCCTGCTGAGATTAGAAGGTTAAAGGTCAGAGAAGCAATTGCCCTCAGGGAGGTCAAGCCACTGTCGCCCTTCACACGTAATATTCATCACGCAGAGTACAGAGTGACAGAGAGCTTTCCTAACCCACAAGCCTCGTCCGTGGTGGTGGAATTGTCCTGTGGGCAACTGTTACTGGTGTTTCTAATGTCACCTCAGATTTGGATGAATAATACTCTGATCCAAACCTCTCTCTTTGTGTAACCACAACAAAAACTTCTTGACAAAATAAATGTTAAGGCTGTCCACAAATCAGTGAATAATTAATAAAATACTTTTCCCTCTAAATTAGGATTCAGCATGAGAAGCCTAATTTATAAATTATCCAAGAGCTTAAATTATTATGGCACTAAAAGTATGTACTGTAAAGTAATGATTATGGCAGGATCACGGTCACACAACATGAACTTCAAGGGGGAAGTTCATGGTGCGTGCCAATGTTGTTATATCTGACAAAAGGGTGAAATCCTGCGTGGCCACTAAAATATCGAGCTACACAATATGAGAATTGGAGGTCCACATTTGTCGGCAAGGAGAAATTGTCAGACTGTTTTTAAGGTAGACATTCAGCTTAGAAAAAAGTATTTGTATGGGTATGGCAGGAATGTAATCTTATTTTCTGTCAAAATTGATTCTTTTGGTTAAAAAAACTATAATTATAAATACTTGGGACAGAGTCTTCATGGGTAGAGTTTACATATTTAAAAGACTGAAATCTCCCAATAAGAATACAAAATAGACAGAGAATGTGTCTTTACCGACACAGATGTGTGAATCTCTTTATACATCCTGCGATGTGTACAACTGTCCTGCAGGTCCTGAGTTTCTATTTAACTTGAACTTCAGTGCTGCTAATACAGAGCCAGCTGCCTGACTCTGTGAAAGCAGGGCTTGGGAGAAAGAAGGCCGCATCCAAATGGCTTATGGACCTATAATAAACTTCAGGGTACATGTCACCTTTCAGGGTTGTTCAATAGGATTTCTTTGTCTCAGTGGGAAATTCTATTTTATACCCTGTTATCATTTCACAGACAATAATCTTGTAGAGATCAATCCACAACCAGCACAGGAAATTATAGATGGGAACTTTGGATTGTATGTTCACCCCATGACAGAACTGAATTTGCTTTCCTGTTCTGTACGGGCTATTTCTAGACATCACCTCCCATTGTTCCTGAAAGACAGTGAAAGCTGTAATGGTCATGGGGTGAAACTCACATTTATCCATAGCTTATGTGTTTTGCTTCTATTAACATTTTAATTTCTGCAATCAAATTCGACTTAACATTTTTGAAAAGCCATAAAAATACACATTTGAAGAAGTCTAAAAAAAAAAAAACCAAATATTCAAAATGTGCCTCCATTGTTTGGGGAGGGCAAACTGCGTACATGAGTGATGCTGTATATCTCCAAATCGGGATGATGCAGGTGGTTATATGATATTAATTTGGGCTCGTTAGGACAAGGAACAGAATACAGACACGGAAAGAGCATCTCGGCTGGGAGTGGCGCCCCAGTGGGCTTTGACAAAATTCACCAAATGAGGCCCTGTTGAAGTAAGGTTCGTTATTTAGCTAGTACAAATAAGTAAAATTTAAGGGGATAGAATTACACACACAATATTAGACATTAAGAATTTTTATTAATGTGTTTTTCTCTGTATGTTTTTAAGTTTTGGCTCTACTTTTATTCTTTTTTTTAATTTCAGATTAATGTGAGGTTACAAACAGTTCGGTTGCAATGTTTGTATTCGTTAGGCACAGTCCCTGTTGTAGTTGTGTCCCTCACCCGGGGGGTGTGCCATACACCCCCACATTGTGCCGTTAAGTGGGAGCACACCCATCCTCCTCTCTGCTCCCCTCTCCCCCTCCCTCCTTCCCCCTCTTGACCTGAGTCATTGTCTTCTGTGGGTGTGTATTAGACAGTCCACCGGCTTCATGTTAGTATTGAGTACCTTGGATACTTGCTTGTCCATTCTTGTGATACTTTACTAAGAAGAAAGTGTTTCAAACGTGTTTTTATTTTTATAAACATCAGCTTAGCATCAGAAAGGAGAAATGAGGGGATGGGAAATCCATCAAAGCTGGGTGTCTGGGGGCCAACAGCATGCAGCCCCCACCTTCACTGTGTGTGACAAAGCCAAGGAGTAAACAAGTGGTTATGTCTGTAAAGCATTTCTGAAAACAAATTTGGGGAGGAAAATAAAAAGAAATTTTTTCCAGGGGAAGACAGTGAAGGTTTTAACATCTAAGAACCAAAAAGCCAGGTGTGGGTGGGGTGGACAGAGGGCACGGAGTCTTCCGAGAGGAGGCGGCCGGGGTCTAAGGTCACTTTCTCTCCGCGCCCAGAGTTCTTTTCATCTTCTATTTTCTAAATGATTTTTCCTAAAATTTAACTCAGCATCTCTCATTTGTGTTCACATCCTAAAGTTCTTTTGTCACCCAATAGTTGTGTTACCTCCAAAATCTCAATTTCAAGCGTTTGACAACCCTAACCCTAACCCTCCATATTTTTTAACTAATCCTTCTATTCCAATGAAATCTACAATGCACTGGCCCTGGAATTCGTTTTCTATATCTGCATAAGAAGTTATTACAATTTTAGTGCCTTAATGAAGTCCTGGGTCTATAGATCAGAAATTCAGGCAGGAGCAGGGAGGTTTTCTGCGTAGGACTCGCAAGGCTGAAATCAACGTGTGGGTCAGGATGGACTCTTCTCAGGAGACTTGGGGAAGAATCCATTTCCAAACTCACTGAAATTACGGCAAGAACTCAGTTCCTTGTGGTTGTGGAACTAAGGTCCCCTTTCATTGCTGGCTCCTAGCTGGGGACCAGTCTCTGCTTCTGGAAGCTGCCCACACTTCCCCTAACAAGTTCATCCAAACCAACCATGGACAGCCAGTCCCTCTCACTCTTGGAATTTCTCAAACTTCCACATTGACCGCCAGAGAAAAGTCAGATTTTAAAGCACTCCTGTGATAAGCTTAAGCCCACTGGGTCAATATCCTGTCTTAAACTCAATGATTTATTAACCTTAATTTTGTCTTCAAAATCCTTTTTGCTGTGTAATTTAATAATATCCCGGGAGCAAGCTGAGGGGGATCATCATGGAGCTCTGCCTACCGCAGCCCTCCCGACTTTTCCATGCCCACCTTCCAGTTTTGAAGCCTCAGTCCCTCTGTCCTGTCCCACCTTAGGCTCTCCATCATCGGAACACTCAGTACGATGACTTCCTGTAGAACAGTCCGAGAGATTTAATGTGAATTCGATCTGTTCTCACTGACTGACTGATCTAGCCCCCTCCACGTTACTCTTTCTTGCCAGCTTACTATGCCTGTGTATTCTTTTTTGTTTAGACTTTGTTAATGGCGGGCTGCACTGTGCCCACCATTGCTACTTAAGGCACACCAATGAGCTGTGGATACACCGGATGGTGCCTAAGAATCTTAACACTCTGGCATCTGAGGCGTTTTTCCCTCAGCCTGCTTGGTGAAGTTAGTCAAGCCTTAATTTGAATATGCAAGAGTAGTTTTTTGTTTATGGAAACAGCTTGAGAAGAATGAAGGCGAAGTTTCCAAATGACTCCCCTGATGGGATGCTAGAATGATATCCTTTTTAAACCACTTGAGAGCCACAAAAAAATAAAATAAAATAAAGTTTTAGAGATGCATGATTTGCGGACTGACAAAGGGAGCAATCCAGCCTTGGTCCGTTTTTTGGAATCCAGCAGCCGGCAGGGATGGTTCACCCTTGATGTGTTCCCCTTTTGGCCAAGTGGACAGACTAAAGAAAAACCCGCGGAGGTGAGATAACTTCGTGGAATTTGATAAAAAGCGGTTTTGTCGGTGCTTTTCTCTCTGAACAGCAGGATTACCGAAAATAACAGGCTGCAGCGGGTTTCTTTCTTAGAGGCACCAAAAATAGACCTTTTGTCATCAGTCTTAATGGAGCTACACAGCCAGCTCCATAGAAATTAGAAGCAAAGCTGAGGCTTGTCTGGGTTGTCTTAGCGGGCGTGCAACTGGGGCTAAATGTGTAGTGTGTTAACTGTAGGTGACACGGTATGCACAAGAAAGGGCTGGGGAGAATTCAGAATAATCAATTTCTTAGCAAAGAAAAATTAGGGAAAAACAAAGAGAAAGTAAGAAATTAGAATAAAAGAATCCCAGGCTTCGCCCATTCTTCCTTCCATCCTAAGCATAAGGACCATCATAGGCCTCCATGCTGTGGTTTGCCTCCCGCGGGCCTACATATCAGAGGTAGAAGTAGGAATAACTTAAACAATTTCTTCCAGCAGAAGATCAATAGAATTAGTGAATCTTAAATGTCAAAGCATTTCATTCCTGGCAATGGAGAAAGGCATTCCAATTCCTCAATTTGTTTTTATCCTTGACACAGATGTAGCAAAAGATGGAAAACCTATGCAACCTGTAATTTATCTTCTATTTAGACTTAAAAAATAGAATTAAAACACAAAATGAAAAATTTGTCTGTGATGAAGAAAAATCAATTGCCTCAGTGGCTGAAGTGCCCAGCATTTTTCTAGCAAATCTGTGTAAATGTTTTCTCCAGGAGAATCAGAAAGGCATGGCTGATGGTATCAGCAAGAAGTAAGGTTGCAGATTGTTTTTAATTATTTCAGAATATAATGGGGTGCAAACGTTTTGGTTACATGAATTGTTATCATACAGTTTGAGTCAAAGTCATCAGTGTGCGCCGGGCACTGCCACTGTGAACTCACTCCTTCCTCTCGCCCGCCTGCACGCCTCCCCTGGAGTTTTACTAACAAATGTGCACATGGGTGTGATGGATTAGTTCCAGGTTAATACATCAGTGAGTACGTGTGGAGGGATTTTTTTCTATTCTTGCAAGGTTTCACTTAGAACAAAGGTCTCCAGGTCCATCCAGGTTGTCACAAAAGGTACTAGCTCACCATTATTTGTTATGGCGGAGTAGTGCTCCGTGGGACAAATATACCGCATTTTATTAATCCTTTCATGGACTGATGGGCAGTTGGATTGATGTGATTTGTGATTGTGAATTGTGCTGCAATAAACATTTAAGTGTGCGTGTCTTTTTTTTATTTTCTACATTCTAATATATTTCAGTAAATTTCCTTTAACAGTCAAATAATTAAGGAGTAAGGAGCCAAAGACTCCTCTGTGTGTGTGTTTGTGTGTGTGCGCACGCCCCCGCCCCCCTTCCAGGAAGACCAAGGGATAGAAAGTCACCCTCTAATCACTGCACCCTTCACATCCTCTGTTCTCCTTTAGGAAAATAGAGAATTGTGGGTTTTACATCATTTTATCGAGAAGGAAATAACATCAGACTGACGTATACTACATTGACAGGACTAATCACATAATATTAATATCATTATTAAATGTAATATTAATGCCATACTTGCTTACTCCAAATGACTGGGTCTTCTTCACAGTGGACTGGCTAAGTCCCATAGGGCAAGAATCCTGAGGAATGAGAGAAAGGGAGGGAGGGAGGGAAAGACAGAGGGGGGGGACAGAGAGAGAGATGGGGACAGAGAGAGAGAGAGGGACTTTGGCTCAGAGAGGCAAAAGGTGCTCTCAGGAATAGCTTCAGACACCTTGAAGCACCCCTTAAACCTCATTCTTTTCACCCCCAAAAGCCAGCCCATATTCATGAGAAAGGAGTTAGATCCTGTCTTCCGATGGAAAAATGTTCAAAGAATTTACAGTCATGTTTTGAAACCACCACAGCAGAGATGAAAAGTTGATTTAAAATGGAGAGGACATTGGAGAATGAAACAGAATATAAACACACAAATCAATACCTAGACCCTCTACTGCACTTGAGATCACCTACAGTTGATTCCTGGACTTCCTTAAGTGGCAGAATCATGAGTGTTTAAGACCTAGTGGGTTGATGATTTTCCATCCAGTTTTCAGACTTTACTCTGAAGTGTCTTAGTCTGAAGAAGTAACCCAGGCAGCTGTTTTGTGAGTGAAGCCAGAAGCTGCAGACATTGGCTGTGCCTCTTGGCAGGGGTGATCATAGCCGGCATCTGACCACAAGAAGGGCACAGTTAGTGATTCCCTTGGCCAGTCGGAAATCAGGTCCAGGGGAAATCCAGAACCATTCAAACGTCAGTTTAGATTTCTAAAGAAATCCCAAATTTGGGTCCTTTACAATAAATCTGGTGGAGGTTCAGCACAATTTCCAAACACGGACTTCAAAGCTGAAGCCACCTGTGACTACAGGGGAGGCGCTCTGCCAAACCTCAAGTAAACAAAGCACAAACTGAATCCTTATTAGCAAGAAAATGTTGCTATTGCTCATTTCTCTTTAACCACTGACTTATCTTTAACTCTCTCTTCCTCCCTGCTGGTATCTTTAACTCAGGGAAATCACATCCCATCCTATGTTAATTCACATGTTCCTACCGCAGACTTAGCAATTTTAAGCATATAAATTTTAAGCGTTTAATGGATTTCCAATTGGGGGTGCCAGTAATACATGTGAGTTTTGAATGCTTGCATTGGAATTCACTATTGGAATTTTATCAAAGGGACCCCACGATTTTGTTTATGACAACGAATATTTTTGGAACATTTGACATCTATAAAAACTCTATAGAAGTAAAATTAAAATAATGCTAGAAATGAAAAAAAGATGTGAGGAACAATTATTGGAGGTCTGAGAGAAGAATGTAATGTAAAATTACATTATTATTTATCTCAGAAGATGAATTTAGTGGGTGTTTTAGGTAACCCACCTTAGCTTTGGGGACTCAAAATTCAATAAATACCTACAAGAGATAAAATCATACAAGTACTCAATGTCACCAAACACAAAGTATCAAAATGAAACAGAATGAACGTGTTCAAAATATGCTGTGTTTCATTTAAAAAGTGATGACATAATATTGGTACCCTTGAAACACTTTCAAACATAGTTCAAACCCTGATACAATTGACTCACTTTTTGCAGATCTTGTAATGAAGTTTGCACAGTAATTCACTTTTACAAGTGGAAGTCTGTTTCTGACGTGGAAATACAGGTGTGTTCTCATGCCACTGTTTCTAGGTTAGGAACGAGGATTTCTCTCTAGTCTGATCGCGATTTGTTTTGGAAACATCAACAGATACACAAATGGATATATAAAAGAAAAGATTCCAATTAATATCAATCAAGGTTTACAGGCTAACAATTTTATAGTTTTAACTGTGTTGTCTACATCTTTAGCACACACACACAAAAATTAAATCAACTTTGTGGTTCTATGTACATGCTCATTCCAGGGAAGTTAATTGAGGGTCACTAGGAGACAAACCCAGGTCCAGCCTTCAGGGAACTCACAGTCTAGCGATGGAGACAGTCAGAGGGGACACTGTAATATGTAGGATGATGGTGATGACAAAGCACGTGTGCCTCTAGGAGTCAGGAAGAATTTCGTGAGGAATTCAGCACCTGAGATTAAAGCTCAGGGGACCAGACTGGAAAGGAAGCTCAAGGAACTCCAGCCAGCTCCCTACAGGAGGGCAAGCCCCAGGCTCAGGAGTGGGGGCAGGAGGGAGCGGCAAGAAAGCTCACGCTGTGCTGTGATGCCAGCGCGTCACCTGTCCCCAGAGGACTGTGGATTCAGAGTCTTCACTTGCTTACACCACTGTTTGCTCCCTTGCACCGTCCATTGATAGGACTTTAACAACTGAAAATGGTGTTGCCTTCCCATTTGTCAACTTACGCACACAGTTAGCACAAGCGCAAGCCGAGTCTTCCATGACTTGCCCGTGCTCCCTTCTGCTCGTGGAGAACGCGTGGCTTCTCAGGTGTCCCTTTGCTCCTAACTGCAAGCGTTAGGAAACACGCTTCACTCAAATGCACAACGCAAATGTTTCCCCCTTTTCTTCCAGCATTTATATCAAGTGTTTCCTGCTGTCATTTGTTCATTTTGTTTTGTTCCTTTACTTTTGCCTCTTCTCCTTCTCCCTTTCTTCTTTGTTCCTTTCTGCCAGAGTCGCAGGCTTCCCGGCACAATGAGGGGACTCCAGCTCATGCTGCCTTCTGATTGTAACCTCAGTGACCGAGTCTGCCAGAGAAACGGCAGGCGAGCACCCAGCCCTGGGACTGAGTGACATTTAGTAAAAAATGCTGTTTATTTAACCTGATGGTTTTGTTCTTTAAATCATAAAAACTTTGAGCATCGTGATGGCTGCCAGGTTTTATTATCTACTACTTGGTTTTAAGTGACACTTGTGGGAATTTTGTGTAAATTGTAAATTGATGTTTTCTTTTCCTAACCTATACAACAAAAAGAAAAAAGATACAGATTTTTCCAATAACACTGAATAGTCCAGAAATGAAATGTTAAACAGCTCTAGGAGAAATGTGGCTTTTGGAGGGGAAAGCATGACAGACTGTAAACCCCTCTATGACTCTAATCAGTCTTCTGACATGAAAATAATAGAGCTGCAGAATACAATGTCTACTTCCATCCACAGAATAACGCTTTAGCTGAAAATGTAACGCACAGAAGGCTGGTCCGTGGAAAGCGAAGAGGTGCCTTTTGGAAAGATGTTTGTTTTAATATGTGCATCTGCTTTGCAAGGCTAAGCAACACCCTTTGGTTAATCTTCAGGGGGTTTTGGCGTCTGTCACCTGAAGTGTGTGACTAACCCGTATTCCAACTCAATAGATTGAAAAAGATTAACCTGCTCACAAAATATTCATTTCATGGGTGAGGAGTTCTCTGAATTACTTTCTAACGCTCTGAACACACTGCACCATCAAAAAGCTTGATTATGGCTTAGGTTTTCTTTTACTTTTCTTTTCTTCTTGTCTCTGATTTCCCAGGATTTATGTCTTTTGCATCTTAAAACTGCAGTGACTGAGAAAACTGACCATAACTTCTTATGTGATACAGGCAGCCCCCAAGTTTCCAACCTCCAACTGACGTAAGACTCACACTTACGAATGGAAGCTGTTATAAGTAATAGGTAAACATACCTGTGCCAACTAACTTCTGTACAAATTCAACTTAAAAACAAACCTACAGAACCTATCTTGTCCATACCCCAGGACTCCCTACAGCTGGGAGCACAATGCAAGGCTGTTGCGGCTCCACGGCCAGCTCTCACATCCAACACTCGTGTTGAGTTATCACTGCTGTACGACTCCCCAACCCACAACCAACAGTGACCAACAGTGTCCAACACCCACCTTGCCTCCAGGGTGTGTAAACTCATTTAAGAAAATTCTCTTGACCCAAGAGTAAAGGTTTAGATCAGTACATCCACACACATATTGTTGGTAGAAGGTGCAGGGATGGACAGCTCCAGAGGGAACACAGGGACAGCCATTGTCCATCCATCCTGAAGGGTGGGGAGCATGCTGGGGGAGATTATGGACTCTGACATGAGTGGGACTCTGGGGCACAAACACTCACTAATTGAAGCATCTGGCCTCCCCAGGTTGCCCCTTCTGTAAACCCTCACCTCCTGGCTTACTATGCTTTTGAGCTCTCTCCGTACTTTCTGCGTGTTCCTTCCAGTACACGCGCAGCTCTCACTATGCCATATCATCAGGGGCTATTCTCCTACCTGCTATCTTGCCTTCTGCTTCTATACGGATGTGAATCAGGAAACAAAACAATCAACCAGACTTGAGACTGATGCCCTCTCATAACGCTACGACGGGAAGCTTCAAGGTTGATCTTTGTGATGTGGCAAAGGCTGGCTGCTCTCCTGATGGCTGAAGGGGCAGGGGGTGAAAGTGTTTTTCTCATCAGCGTTTATGTATTTGCCAATTCTAATCTTGTTAGGAGTGGTGCAAAAACATGGACATAAAATTGGAGGTGAAGTAAAACAACAGATAAGGAAAATGAAAGAGAAATTATAGTCAAATCTTGGAGAAGATTTTAAGTCGTCTCCCACCTGGCTCAGTACCAGTGTGCATGCCTTTAGGTAGCCTAACAGACTTGATGTCTTGAAATTTGGAAAGTATTAGAGCAATATTCACTTGGTATCATTTCATAGGTGATTAGACTAATAAGATATACAATTTGTGTGCTATTTGTCTATAACGTTAAAACTTTTTAAATAAAACACAACCTATCTGTAGGCACCATATTTCTTTCCACATGATCAATGCTTTTTGAACAAATGAATAAATAAACTTTAGAAAAGTATCACAAAAACAATCTCAGCAATCTCATCCGTGCCACCAGAAGTTCTGAGAGATGCCCAGGGTTCTCGTACCCAGGCACAAGGGCCTCGCAAAAGACTCTTGGTTCTGCAACTGATTTGTTTCACAACCAATAATTAAAAGATTAGGACATTCCATCTCTTGTCCTTGTGAGGTGGAACTCTGCTGTTGCAGGCTTTCCTACAAATGAGTCATCCCCAAATGCAGGATTCAGAATCTTCTATATGAATGTTGAGATATTAAAATAGGACTTACTTGTGAAGTAATGATTAGGATTTATGTTAAATTTAAACTAAATATTAGAGCCGTTCGTCACACCTTTTTCTCTATTCTACTCAACTGAGACATGGGGCATCCAGAGGAGTTTCTGGAGACGGGGTTAGGAACAGAATCTCAGAAAGGATCTATGCAAAGCTCTTGGAAGCACAGTGCTACTTTCTCCAACCATATCACATTTGTTACTGAAAGCATTAAACTAAAAATGTAGAAAATTGGAGATATTAGAAGTTACTGTGAATGAGATCAGACCCATATTTTAAGAAGATGGTGTCACCATTAAGTGGCTGGATTTTGTTTTAAATTTCCACCCTCTGCCATCTAAACTACTTAACCTTCTTTTCTCCCAGGTGAGTCCTCACAGCGCTGAGACTTGGCCCCTTCACAACGTCCCGCACTGGGACGTTGATATCATTTGACCCATTGATTCTGACTCTTCATTTTTGTTCTAGGAGAATTATCTTGCTTTGGCTCTGAGTACCCAGTATCCTCTCCACTGTTCTCTGAGGTTATCTTTTACTCAGACACAAATTTACAGTAGTGAAGCAAATTTATTTACAGTTAGATTGCTCCTTGTCTCCATAGAGATGCCTCAGATTTTAGGTATAACAGGTTGTTTGGCAAAAGCAGCCATTTTGTTTTATGTAAATTCAGTTCACTTTGTTCATACTTTGCAGTATGCTTAAAAAAACATACTACTTTGACAAAATGCAAACAAAACTTTACTTAATTCAATTTCTTCCATTTCCATGGAAAGTTTAACTAGAACCAGGTCCTTTTAGTGGCTCTATTTAATTGTTGAGAAGAGAGATCAAGACTATTTTAATAAAAATTGTAGGAGTACAAAGATCCAGGAACTAATACGATCCCATTTATGACCACACAGCAACACATTCACTTACCCTGCTGATGGGCATTTCAGCTACTTCTGTTTTGTTCTGTTTTAACGTAACTACATCTCTTTATTGACCACTAATTTTTTCTGTAAATTGTTTATTTTTTTTTTTGACAGAGTCTCACTTTGTAACCCTCAGTAGAGTGCCGTGGCATCACAGCTCACAACAACCTCCAACTCTTGGGCTTAGGCGATTCTCTTGCCTCAACCTCCCAAGTAGCTGGGACTACAGGTGCCCGCCACAACGCCGGCTATTTTTTTGTTGCAGTTGTCCCAGCTGTTTTAACTGGCTGGGCCTGAGTTTAAATCCACCACTCTCAGTATAAGAGGCCGGCGCCCCACTCACTGAACCACAGGCACTGCTCATTAAATTGCTTATTTGTATATGTCACTATTATTTTTCCTTTTTTGATTTTTTTCCTTCTGATTTGCTAGACAATTTTAAATAATATGATTCTTAATTCTTTTTGTAGTACATACACTATCAATGTAGTTTCCCCATAAATGGCTTGTTTGCTGTCTTTGCAATGGAACATTTGATCAATGTTTCATACATTAAACTATTGATTTGTACATTTACTACCCTTATTTATTCCTTTGTGGTTTGGTTTAAGTAATTCTTTTCTCCCTTACAGACATGAAGACAATTTTCCATATTTTCTTCTACAATATTGGTATTTCACTTTTCACATTTAGTTTTACATTAGGTAAAATTTATTTTTTATATTATAAGAACTAGAGTACTTTTCCCATGTGTATATCCAATCTCCCAACAACATTAAAAGAGAAGCAAATCTTTTTTCTTAAAATCTGCAATAAGAAATAACAAAATTCTTAGCCCACACATAATGTTAATTGAATTAAGTTGATATGTATTAAATAAATTGGCCCAATAATTACAGGAAGGCATTATAAGTCATGATTGGGCCAAAAGCACATTATCCCCAGATACTTTGACAGGTAACTCGGGAAGTGAGTTTACCTCTCATCCCCTACAACATTGAAAATGTTCTAGGGTTTCCATTACTGACTCAGTAGCCCTAAAAGGTTTTTCTCAAGGTACACAAACATTACAGGAAAACACCACCCTATAGCCCTTGTTTTCCAAGAGTAACATTTTAGGTGGTGGCCAAGAAGTCAGCATGGAGTCTGCCTTTTCCCCCATGAATTCAGGAATAGTAGAACCTCCCTGTCTTAGCACATTTTCTCTTGTCAAAACAGGAAACCATAGACTGGGTAATTTACAAAGAAACGTAATTGGCTCACAGGTCTGGAGGCTGGGAAGTCCATGGCTCCGGTATCTGGAAAAGGTCTTCCTGCTGCCTGTTAGCCCAGTGGGGGGCATTTCATAACGGGAGAGTGAGGGCACCGGGAGAATGTGCTTCCATAAGAAAGGCTCTGCTATGGTAGGAGTCCACTCCCAAAATAGCAACATCCATCATTCAGGAGGGCAGAGCTGTCCCTAATCCCTTAATCCACTCATGAGGGTATAGGGATTAAGTTTCCAACACATGAGCTTTTGAGGGACATGGTCAAACCATTGCACTCCCAAAATTTTTATTAAGAGCAGGAGCAGACTTAACTGACTAAATTTCTGACTATTCCTGGCAGTCTAAGAGTAGCTCTTGCCAAGTTAGACAATAGAGAATTAAAACGATTGCAAAATAGTCTCAGAAAATACTGCAGAAAATATGTCTAAAGAAAGATAGAAAAATCTCAACATGGAATTTTTTAGGTGCAAAATAGGTGACACTTAAGCACATATAATTGAGATTTTGTGGACAACAGAGAAAGGCCATCACTTGAGAATGTGCTTTGACATTCTTGAAACGGTCCTTTGCAACAAAACAACTTAAAGGTGTCAGGGCATGGCAGAACCTGAGTTTGTAATGAACTGACTTGGATCTCTGTGACCCAAGTTGTCCTAGAGAAAATAGTGAGAGACACTGCTTTCTTCCTCTTTCGCTTAACTTGTGGCCATCACAATGCTCAGTCCCCTCAGAAAATTGCTTAAGCCTGCTACATTTCGGAATGAACGTTTTCGGTTCACCACCGAAGCTCATAAAAAGTATAATTCATGTGAGAAAACAAACAAGATTCATAACTGAATAATGCAAAGTGAGCTGCATTTTACAAAAATTGGATATGTATAAATATAATATATGACATATACAAAGACAACATATACAATGCAATTTTGTGTATACCACTGTATTTATTCTATATATTTTGTATTGCAATAAATTTTGCGTCTGTGCATATATGTCCACTGTACACATAGGCAGTGAACCAAAATATTAGAATATTCATTCTTTGATGATGGGAATTTGAGAGGTGTGTTTGTGTTTTTGTTTCTGCTACATGTTTGGTATTTTCCAGTTTGTTCAGTGAGTTTGTATTAGCTTTACAAGGATAAAAATTATTAATGTTTGTTCGGAGGCAAATCAGTGAGGAACCAGACAAGAAATCGTCATTTGAAAATTGTAATTGTGGGAGGCACCTGAAGTCAGGGTCCCCTAGCCCTGGAAAAGAAGCAAAGCTGCTGCCCCCTGCTGTCCAGGTTCAGGAACTGTCCCCAAAGTCTCAGACTTTTGTAAGCAGGAGATTGTTGTTTATAAAGCGACAGAGGCTTGAGCTCCTTCAGGGGATCCGTGACTGAAAACCTTCAGACTACATCCTCTGAGAAAAATGGCCAAAGTTAAATGACATGACCTGGTCGTGTCTAAAGCAATAAAATAAAAAATGTATGTCACATAGGAACACAAATAGATTTCTTTCAGTTTTTCAGTGTGGTATAGTCCATATGAAAACAGTATTATTTAAAAGCACCTTAATATAAACTCAGTACACACTTTCATACAACTGGAAGGGCAGTAGGCTTATTTACACCAGCATCACCACAAACATACAAGGAATGGTGTTCACCGTTACACTATGATAACTGGGAAGATGAAATGCCGGTGGAGTCTCGTGTGACTATGTGTAACCATCGTTTACACAGTCTACTACAGACGGAATTTCATGCACTTTCACAAATGATGCTCCATTTGTCAGGGTTTATATTTTTATTGTTTAAAAACTAACTTATGATTAACATCTGCATTTTAACTCTATCCCTGGTAAAAAGCCTTTTCTCGCTTTGAAGTTATTCGAAATCCCAGTTCGTTTTAAACGTTGACATATCCAAGTTTTTTTAATCATTATTTATTAAATTCAGCGTCTCTTCAGGGCTGGGTTTAATATAGTGAAATCTTCAGATCTCCAGTTTCACAGGCAATGTATTTACAGTCAGTAAAAGACATTGAAGCCAAATTCCTTTTTTAGATATGCTCTCAGTTCCCATTGAAGTCAGTTACATGTGCTTATTTGAAGGAAAAATGTAGGCAATGTGATAAATACAGTCTCGCCTCACCCATAACCAATTTAAAATAGCCACATCAACAGTCATAGCCAGGAACCAAGAAGAACTGGAAAGAAAACAAGAAAAAAAAGTCAATTTGAAAGCAAATCCACTTTTGCCACATTCCCTGGGAGTAGCTGTTGGTGTGTCCACAAAACAGGCCCTGAACAAGCATTACAATGTGCTGCCTGTGACCACGTGTTTTCTGAGATGTCAGCTATAAATACCAAAATATTGGAAAACTTTGTCCGGGCTTTTTTACAACATCTTCTTACATCTGTTTTTAAAAGTCTGGGATAATTGCTTTAAAAATGAGTTCACCTGTCTGCTCTGATTCAGATATGTAAGTGGATTAAGGCTGATGAGACAAGCAGGGACTTGTCAGATTCAAACATAAACGCCATTCTCCTTGACACAATGTTCACCTGGTAATGACTCTGTCTGCTGCTCCCAGCGAGCGTGGAGCTGTGGTGTGAAGTCCCTGCACTCTGTTCCAGGATGGACTTCGTAAGTTATATTTGTCACGGACACATTCCATCTGTGGATGGATGTGGGGATCAAATGAGATAAATTATCTGGAAATGCTGTGAAATGAGCGAAGCCCTGTGTGAACCACTGGTGCCAAAAAGGTCCCACTGCTACCCAGCTGGGGCCTGAGAAGTGAGGACCCAGCTTCCTTTCTTTCCTCCTCTGGCTCATTAACTGACCCCCTGGTGAAATGTTAATATTTGTGCCTGTCCCCTGGGAAGTGTCAGAAGCGTTACCTTCCTTCCCTGACTTGCCCCTAGGGCAGACTGAACAGCCGACGTTTGATCCGAAAATTGATAATGTCTTTATTTAATGTATCTTTTTCTATGGATTAACGCACCGTGTGCCTTCTTTTCTATCTTGTCAGTTGAGAAGAATACATTTTAAGAGGCCAAAATAAAAAGGAGGGATTTTTTTTCCAACCAAAACTAATGGGCACCTATTAGCATTCGGAAAAGGCCTTTGGTGGGGAGCTTGATGTTTGTAACCTGCGTGCAATGACCAGTTATTCTCGGTTCTCCAGCGAGGCACATAACAAAAGAAAACCAGATGAATTCAGGATTCAGGTGACACTGTCCTTTCCAAAGAGAGTTCAGTGGAGGACTCGCCTGGCAGAAGGGGTTGCGGGCCACCACGGACTGTGAGGGCAGCTGGCATAACCTCTTGTTGGCTATGACAATTTTCTACAGAGGAGGGTGGCAGAGTCAACATAGATACCTCAAACAGAAGCTGGCCCATCCGGGGAGCCCAGAGCCTTCTCCTGTAGATGGTGAAGCCACCACGGCCTGGCAACTGAGGAAAGCCATCACCATTCCTCTCCCTGAAGAGGGCAGGACAGTCTATGATCAGAATACTCTGCAGCCGTTGAGGCAAGTCCTCCCAAAAGAACACCTCTAGGGGCCATAACCATTGCTAGGACTTGGGGGCACGGGGGTTGGGGTGGAACAAATATCCCAACCTCCCTCTCTTCCCACCTCCCTCTGTGGCCAACCTCCATGGGAGTTGGAGGGTACAGAGCTGGGCAGCCCACTGGCCAGAGATCACACAGGCAAGGGGAAGAACTGCCCTGGGCATGGGAGAGCAGGTGACAGAAGCACAAGCAACAGCCGCGGTCTGTGTTATGCAGGTGTGTACAGCATCAGCAGACCGGCCAAGACCACGTGCCTGATAGCTTGGGGGTGTCTGAGCCCTCTCTCTGCACCCCTTCCCAGCTGTGCTGCTCTCCCCAGGCTCACCCTCCTCTGCATCTTTCCTCTGTCCGCCCCTTTCCACACCCATCGCCCCCTCCTCTCCCCCCAACCCTGTGAACAGGGCTCAGGTCACGCACCTGTCACCAGATGCCCACGGCAGTGTGGGTCGCTCTGCGCCTGCTGCCAGACAACCTGGGAGCCACACTTTGGTGTCCATGGTGAAGAAGAGCCAGTGACTCCGTGAACAAAAGTCGTGATGCTGCAACCAAACTGTTTAACAGGAGACGAAGCCACCAGGATGGCGCGTGTTACCCTGAGGGGACAAAGCTGCTGAGAGGACAGCGACACGAGACTTGCTCTTGACTCAGTTCACTCAGGAAGCACACCAGGTAGGAATATGTAGAGAAAGGAAGGCGTATGTTGCTCAGTGGGTAGGGTGCGGGCCACATACACTGAGGCTGGCGGGTTCGAACCCGGCCTGGGCCTGCTGGACAACAATGACAACTGCAACAATAACAACAACAACACAAATAGCAGGGCGTTGTGGCAGGCACGTGTAGTCCCAGCTACTTGGGCAGATAAGGCAGGAGTTTGAGGTTGCTATGAGCTGTGATGCCATGACACTCTACTGAAGGCGACATAGTGAGATTCTGTCTCAAAAAACAAAACAAAACAAAACAAAACCCTCTGTCTGGCGGTGATGGTACAGCTAATTTTAATTTCCTTATGACTCAGTTGCCTTGGGGGTGGCGACTGCAGGGAAGGGGGGCCTGGAAGCTCGGGGCTGGATGCTGTACTGGCTCGTTCTAGTCTTTCTGTTTTTCCTTTTCTCCAATTTCCCAGAAAGAATTATTCTTTGGAAGGAGTATGGATGAGCTGCCTGGGAAGGGCCACAGGTTCCATCGGGCTCCACGTGGCCCCTCTGCCCAGGCCACCTCCCAGAGCCCAGTGGCACTGGCTGCATCGGAGGCCCACGGGCTGCTGACTGCACATTTTGTTTTCTCTCATCTGTGGCTCACAGACCCGGCATGACTCAGGCTCCCAGGATGGACGGACGTTCCGGCGCTATGCGCAGGGCAGAGAGCTGTCCCAGAGCGCAGTGCTGAGCACATGGGGACCACCCCGTCCCCAGCCACACCTGCCCCCTCCTCTCACCTGTCTCTGGCTGACACGTACATTGTCTCTTGTATCCACCTTTTTCGCCAACATGCTTTAGCAGCTTTGAATTCCCACCCACGAAGTAAATTGAAGTCTGCGTGACTCCGAGAATCGACCTGGTCTGGAGAGCACGCCCGTGGCAGAACTGGGGCATCGTCAGCCCTGTTGGTGTCTGGGTCACTGTGGAGTAGTCGGTCACCTCTTCCTGCCCATCTTCTTACCTCGAATTCATTCTCAATGTTTCTCCCTGAGGCCATGTGTGGACACACTCAGGCCTTCAAATAAGATGCAAATTGGTCACACTCACATTTTCTTTAACTATCGCATCTTACAGATGCTTATCATCCAGACAAAATGTATCGTTAGAGTAATGAAGTGCTCAGTGATGGGAAGTCTGTGACCATATTTCCATAGCAATGTTTTTCTTTATTTGTTACACACAAGTTGTAATAATTGAAAACATCAAGAGGTTAATTTGAAGCAGTCTTTTCGGAAAACAAAAAGCCTGAATGACACACTTAGCATCACCTAAACCAGCTCTTTATCTAAGGTTGGCACAAAAGCACATCATTTCCCCTTAATGACTAAGTAGATGAAGGCCGGCGGGCGTGCCAGCCCAGCCAGCCTGACCTGCGTCCCTGCCCCACACTCATGACTTCTGCCTGGTTCCTGGGGCGTCACACTCCCTGGAAAGACAAGTGCCCAGATCATCTTAGAGAAGTCACACATGACTCTCCAAAGATTCCAGTCCTCAGGAGAAAGGGCAAATTCTTTGTCTCATTTTGTTTGTTCTCGTTTGTTTCTTAGTCCAGATAAAAATAACTCCCAAAGAGGAGAGCAAAGTAACCGTGATGAGTAAACACTCAGCAGGGCGTCGGGCCCAGCAACTGTCTCCAGATAGCAGTCGAGTGAGTCACCCAGGGCACGTGGGTGCCGCTTAATCTCCAGGGATTACCCAGCGCTGACTCCAGGGTGGAGTTTGGGTGCGGAGGCTCCCGGGGCTGATGTCAGGCTCCCACCGCAGCCAGGAATCAGCAGTATTCAAACAATCACCACATTCATTCAGTTCCAAGCCAGGATTCCAGGGGCACAGCCAAGTAAATCTAGGTGGCACAGAGCAAGCTCCCAATAATAGAAATTACTGGAAGTCCAGCTCAGATATGGCTCCAAGCTTAAACACAGTCCCCTGCCAATGTCCTATTTGTCACTTTAGGACAGTGTGTCAAGGCAGGGGCTTGGTTTCACCGATGTCTCTGGTTTCCTTGTTGACTTTTAAGTGCCTCTGTTAAGGAATCTGTTTAAGGACTGGACCTATTTTTATTCCGAATGCCTTCTCCATCTGTCTTGGTATTTTCTATAAACAGAGATTAACGCCCTACATGTTAACCTATTTTAATCTGTGAACTAGTCAGAGCCAAAATGCCTTTCTAAAGAGTAAGAGGATGATATGAACATTCTGTTTCATAAGACAGAGCTCATAGTTACCAAAGGTTCTTCCAACCATTCAAAGAAGGATGGCTTTAAAAATAAAGTTGAAGGAGCATTTCATTCACTACGATTCAGCTTGATTTTTCAAGCAAGTGGGGAAAAATGTTTTCAACGTGGACACTTTTCTATGTGGGGCACCACCCTTCTATATGTTTTGGAAGTCATTTAAAAATGAGAATTTTGGGATGGCTATTGTCTGATTTATTATGCAATCTTGAATAAAACACTTACAGTCTCTGTTCTTTAGACTCCTATACCCCCCCAAAAGGAGCAAAAATGCCTGAGTCTAACTGAAAAGGTTGTTGAAAGCATTATCTGGGTGTAAAAAGCATATGAAGAATTGCCCAGATATGTCATCTCCAGTTCTTTAAAGCTGAGGTCTTTAGCTGAGATTTCACTACTGCTACACAAATACAATAAATGAGCACTAAAGACCCAGGAGCTTCACTAAATCAACATCGCTTAAACAAACAATTGCACAATATAGCCCACTGTGGGTTCTGTTGCAAAGTTGAGGTTGCCTGAAATATAGGGAGTGCATATTCATACCGATGCCACGAAAACTAATTTCTACACCTACATGTCAGTGTCAGCTACAAGAGGTCAAGTCCATCTCGCCATTTCTTGGATCTATTTTTTGTCTCGTACTGGTTTTTAATTAGACAAAGCACTCTATGAAATTAACCTTTCCAAAGGATACACTTCAGTGGACTTCAGTGTATTCACAAGCCTGTGCAGTCGCCATGACTCTATGGTTCCCAAATATCACACACAGCAAACAGGAGCCCCACAGCGGCCAGCGGTCTCTTATATCTGCCGTCCTCGGCCCCAGCGAACACCGATCTAGCTTCTGTCTCTACGACTTTTCGGGACCTTTCCTGTTATTCATAGCTTCATTCTCTCCCATAACATTTGAAAGTTCATCCCTATTTTAGGGCATACCAAAACGTCACTTATATTAGAACGGGTAACGTTCCATTGTATGTCTATACAACATTTTGTTTGTTCATTCATTCATTCACGGATAGCTGTTGTTTCCACATTTTGACTGTTACCAAAAATGCTGCCGTGCACGTTTGCGTGCACGTTTTTGTTTGTGCATAGGCTTTCATTTTTCTCGGCTATGTGTTCATACCCACTAGCAGAATCCCTGACTCGTACGGCAACGCCACATTTATTCGACTGTCGGACATTCTCCAGAGTGGCTGCACCACTTCACACCGCCGTCAACAACGTATGAGGGTCGCAGTTCTGCACCTCATCCCAAGTGTGTGAACTTGTTACCGTGAGTCTTTTTGTTGTTTTTGTGTGTGCGTGTCTTTTTGGTTGGCGCCTTTCTAAAGGATATCAAGTAGTGTCTCATTAACATTTTTTTTTTATTGTTGGGGATCGATTGGGGCTACAAGGAACCATGTTACACTGATTGCATTTGTTGGGTACAGTCCCTCTTACAATCTAACATTTTCATAGAATTGCCCTCATGACTAATAATTTCAACATCTTTCCACATTTTTACCAGCCCTTTGTGCATCTTCCTTGGAGAAATGTCTATTAAAATCCTTTGTCCATTTCTATTATTTGTGTTTTTATTGTGAGGCTGCAAACAAGTCCCTTATCAGCTATGATAGCCAAATATTTTCTCACATTCTGCAAGCTGTCCGTTCATTCCCTGGACAGTGTCCACTAAAGACAAACACTTCAATTTTGATGAAGTTCAATTTATCTATTTTTTTCTTCCATTCTTTGTGCTTTTGGTGTTATACCTATAAACAATTGCTTATTCCAAAGTCAGGAAATAATTTTTCTTCTAGGAATTTTGTTATTTAAACACTCAGTTCTGTGTCATTGATCCCCACGTCTATTCTTGTACCCTACCACACATTCCTGACGGCTGCTGTATGAGGTCTGACAACTAAGTTCACGAACTCATCTGAGAAAAAGTGCTGCACACCCCACTGCTGAGCATCACTCTGGTCCCCTTCACAGTACTCCCCGCAGCCCTCTGGTGACAATAATGACATTTAGCAATAAGGTATACAGCACTTTTCCAGCATGAGTTTACGAACTTAATGGGATGGCCATTGACAATGACAACTGTGACGGCCATTTCAGAAAATGAGTTCCAAGTCGCTTTGAAGAGTTGACAGGTGCTGGCACATTTGCATCACTTCCCAAGGAGAGTCCTGCAAGGGGACTGCCGTGAAACTCAGCAACGAGGTGGGGAACACCTTTCCTAGGACACGTTTTCTGACTTAATTGTCAGA
>CAUYRH010088683.1:0-11760 GCA_963574655.1 Perodicticus potto
GGGGGCAGTTAGGGTTTCTCCGGAGGGAGAGTGATACAGGGGTTCATGGACTGGAACCATCTTTATTGCGTGTGGCTTGATGACCTTTCTGGAAAACATAAATCTGATTAGTGTAATCAGTAATAGGCAAAGGTAGAACAGAATCAGGTCAGAAGCACTTATTCAGTGATGCTAAAAGAAAACCATATTAGGATTTTTCTTGCTGTTTCCTAAATAATAACTTCAAACTTTCTTTTGGCTTACTAGTGTAGGTGGTCTGTGGTTGGCTGTCTTCATTGCCTGCCTCTGTAGAAGATGGAGGGTTCCAGGACTTTACTCGTGAATGATGTATGCAGGAATCGACTCCTATAACTTTAACAGTAGAAGAAGAAGGTGGGCAAGTTTAATATACAGTCAAGGTGGGCCAGTTCAATGCACACTCAGGGTGGGCAAGTTCAATGCACAGTAATTTGTGATAAACCAAAAGAACAAAAACGATTTTCTGTGAACAACATAACTGATATTTGAACAATATAATTGTTTGAACAGTGTTAATCAGTAAGATGGGATTAATAGATATATGGTTAAATTGAAATTCTTTAAACAGTATTAACTTTTTATGATCAAGTGTCTATAGAAGATGTATGGCTTTACAGGAAAATTCAATAATTTTAGAAAACCATCAATTACCAGTCCAGTGTCCTGTCCTTGGGTGTGGGCTCCCCGCCTGCAAGTCCCTCCACAGCCATGTTATCAAATTGGCAGCAGTGGCTTCACAGAGCTTGTGTCCAAGTCACCTGTAACCTTTTACTTCATGGTGGCTCCATAGCACGAGAGTAGTGGTGCTGGCATATTGTTATAATTGTTGTATTTTATCTCTAGTTATTGTTGTTGATCTCTTTCTGCGCCTGATTTTTAAAATAAACTTTATCTTAGGTATGTACAGGAAAAAAAAAAAACAGTATGTGCAGGGCTCAGTGCCACACAGTGACCCAGGCATCCTCTGAGACTTAAAGCACATAACCCCCGGAATAAGGGGACATTGTGATGTGAAATGTTCCCTGCGGAAGCAAAAACAAGCCTGTGTGCAGCCACCGTTCTTGTTTTAACTACTTCTAAAAGTTCTGGTTAATACAAAATAATATTAAAACCATAGTAAGTGTATAGGCATTAGAAGAAAGAAAGTTATTATTTGCTTGTAATTTCTTCTATACCTAGAAAATTCTGTGAGAATTTTAAAAGTGTGAAATTAATAGCTTAGTAAAATGGCTGAATACAAGATTAATATACAAACTTGAAGAGCCTTCCTGAATTGTAGCTATAACCAATGAGAAGAATGGGTAGTATACTAAAGGGAAAATCCCATTCATAATTCTAACCAAGATAAATAATAGATAACCTTGCCCATACCCCTTTTAAAAATTATTTCTGTATTTGAAAAACCACATTTGGGGAAATGGATAATGAATTGAAATGTTCAGTGTCTCAGAATGGAGATATATCCAGTCTTCCTAATCTAATTTATGGATGTGATCCTATAATAAAAACCAGAACTGAGGAACTTCAGTTAGAAGATGCAGAAACACATTTCCAATAATGACACAGTGAGGGTGGCTGGAGGACACAATCCAAGTCTGCTAGAGAGTCCTGAGTGCTCTCTGCAAGCCAGACTTGGAGCCCAGAGGCTGCCTGGATCCATCTCATTTAATTCTCACACCAGCCACAGGAGGTAGATACATCCTCCCCTTTGAAGATAAGAAAACTGAGCCCTTTGTGAGTGCTAGTAAAATGAAAGAACCAAGATTTGAAGCTAAGTACGTATGATTTTAAAGCTCTGAGGAAGGGTAAAACAACAGCAGATCGAGTAGATTAATCAAAGGCAAAGTACAGTATATGAAGTCAGTTAACATACATGCTCTGTTTGTATAGACATGTATATATACTCATGCATACACACCAGTTCTTAAAGATGATGTTCAAGTCAGTGTAGAAGGGAAATACTATTTAAGATTTAATAAATTGTGTGAGGCTTACTAGGATAGCAATTTGACCAAGAAATCAATTTAGATTTTTATTCGCCAGAGTTCACAAAGATAAATGTTGGTGTACTATAGAGTAAAATATAAAAATAAAATCATAAATATTTATACAGAAACAGAATTTAACCAAAATTCTCATGAGAGAACTTTCTTAGAATTTGATAAAAGAGATAATAAGAACATATTAATAGATGTAGCTGTATGATAAGCTAAATTCTGTATGTCAGAGTTCCCAAAATAAAAAGGCAACTAGAACACTGAGGGGAAAAAAGCCTTTCATGAAATCACACATTAAATTGTGTATCTTTTTGTACAGAGAATTCATATAAATCAATAAGAAGAATAGTACACACTCAATGAAACAGAAGGTAAAAAGAGATGACAGAACAATCCCACGACAGAATTTTTATAAACAAACATCTAGAAAGGTGTTCACCATCGCTAGTAGTTAAACAAGTGCAAACCTTTTTAGAACATAAAACAATTACATACCTAATCAAAGTAGTGTAAGAGAAATACATAAACAGCTGAGTGAGACGCGCATCTCTTGCTAGTAATGGTTTTAACTGGTTCTGATTTTTTGGAAAACAACTTCATGATGTGAATGAAGTGCCTTAAAATTTTTCTTATCCTTTGATAAGAAAGAGAGAAATGTCGTCACAGTGCCACAATTGAAAGTACCATAAACATGGATGGGCACCAGGCAGTCACCTTGTGTACCAGGCCACTGAGAGCCGGCCCCTCGCAGGGTGGTTTGAGGCACCTCAGGAGAGGAGGGCCCGGCTCAGGTCTGCATGGCTCATCTCACAATCACGCAACCAGGGCAGCAGCCTACCCTCCCTAAATTTGAACTTACCATGTAAGACATGATAATAGTAGAATGTGCCACCAAAGAGTAGATGAATAAAATAATACATGTAAAAATTACCACTCAGCGTATGTCACATCATCATCCTTGAATTAACGATTAATGCCCAATCATTAATTATAATTAACTGATATAATTAATATAAACTGATATTAGTGGTATAGTAATAATTTTAATTAATGACATGTATTTTATATGTAATAAAATTAATAATTTATCATATATTAGTAAAATTAATTAATCATTAATGGTAGCAAACTTCAACAAGCCCCTAACTAAATCACAGGGTAAATCAGCAGTATTCTTATGGTCCAACTAATTAGAGCTGCCCACCATTTAACTGCTAACAGCTGTCCTGTTCCTCAATTTCCTTTCTTCCTCCCAGAAGTCAGCTTTCTTGGGTCAGCATCACTGCTATTTTGAGAGATTGCTGTGATTGGGAGATGCATAGGCACTCCCAGCTAAGAAATTATGCTTGTGAAATGTCAACTACTGCAGCTATCTGAAAATCCGTTTGAATACAGGTGTTGTGGTATAAAGTAATGAGTCATTCTCTGTGTGCAGTAGAGCCCCCTTTAATATGGAAACTCTTTAGTAGATTACCTCACTTAGCTCATCTCTGTAAGTGTTACAGTTGAAATAGTTCAAAATTAGATATCCCTGTAATCTGCTGGTTTGTGGTTGGTTGTATGGTTTGGGTCAATCTGAACATACATTGAGCACGTTCTTTTTGGAAAGCCTTCTATTAAGTTAGTCAGCCAGTTTCGATTCAAGGCCTAGGTTTAGAGAAGCACAAAAGAAGGAAGAAGGGAAGCCATGCAGGAATCTTAGACTCTTCCTCACAATTGGTCATCTAACAGGGAAGCTAAAGACTTACACAAATGTAATCTAATGATCAAAAGCTGTGAGTCCATGATTAAGTTTGAAGATAAAATATTTTTGTGGGTGAGCTTTGGTGTCACCTCAAAGAAATTAAGCTGTTTGGCGGGTTTAAATTATGTTTTCAAGAAACTCCTGTTTGGGTCTCTGAAAGAGGGCCTAGAAGTGGCATGCTAGTTTCAGGTGTGTATCTGAAGCTGTGTTCATTTGTTAATAGGGCAGAATACTTAAATAAAAGTATTGAGAAAGAATTCTGTTAAGGCTGATTAACTCACATGAAGATAAAATTCCTTTATTGTTTATGTCTTTTGATTTAATTCATTATATATTCCTATCTTTAATCATACCACATGGAAATTACCTAGAGGATACAGGGGAGAAAGTATTGAATTTTTCTCTCCATGTTAAGTCAAGATAGTGAAATAACGTAGCGTGAAATTCCGTGATAGTATCTCCAAATGAGCCAACACTTTTTGTGACCTATTAACCATGTTCATTTTCAAATGTGCTATCTTATTCCTGTTTTACTTTTTATTAAACATGCCAACTAGTAATTTTGAAAATTTAGTTTAAAGGGTGATAAATTTAAAGCTCTGTGCAATGGTGTGTGTTTGTAAAGGAATTATCTCAAATAATTTCATCTCACAGGCATGTACTGTAGCAGATGTTTGCAAATCTTGGTTTAAAACTGATTGAAGTATTTTAAGAAAACTGAAACAATGTCAGTGGTAAAATTTATTTTACCAAGTGCAGATGTAAGACATCAAGTTCTCAGACTGATGGCAGAATTAACAAAAAACACCATCTGGTTCAATAATTATCTGAAAATACCCATATTCTTGGATTTGTTTAATACTACTTAGTTCCCAGCTTTATTTTATCTGAGTTTGCACACCAACCAGACTAGGTTGTACAAAACGGAGACTGTTTCCATCTGATCATTTTAAAAAATGTGTGTTTGCATGAATAATGAATCTTTGAATTGTTACTAAACAAGCAAATTATTTGCGTATGTGTCACATCGGTTATCAAGTTTGCACATGTGACAGCTTCAACAGCCGTCACGTAAAATGCATAGAGCTTGTAACCATATGTTTTTGCTTGACAAAAAGCTAAAACTCAAGATCAATTTTCAATATGGAATGCACAAATTAACACTTTAAAATGCACCACAATATGTACAGCTTGGCAAAATTTGCAGAAATAGCACGTTTCTAGATATTAACTGGTATCTTTGGATTCGACCTTAAGGTATTCAATCATTTTGATTAAAAGACTGATTTCTCATAAAACCACAGTCTGTTGGAGGCACAAAGCCAATGACATTTGAGCATTCATATATTTTCATAAACTTTGAACAATGTCAGTAAGACACCTCTTCAATCTTGGCCACACAACAGCAGGGTATTCAATCTTTCTTTAGCTTGAGACAGAAAATTTGAATATCAGCATAGGGTTATAAATGTGGCAGTTCACAGGGTGCGCTCTGTGGTGATTTTTAAGGAGCAGGTCTGTGCAATGTGTAGAACGTTTCACTTTGCAGTCGTATCTGCTTCTGTCCTTCCCTTCCCACCTTTGTCCCACCACCTCTCCCCTAAAGGCATTATATGGAAGTGTTTTGGTTGTGGTTTGTAAATGCCATTCCTTAGAATATTTTCTTTGGTATGGGGGAGGAGGGGACTGCTTTTATAAACAGTTTCTCCTGAAGCTTCTTGTGGCAATTACTAAAAGTACTATGATGATATAGACGCCTTGATATTTCTTTAGCTTTTCGTTCTTTGAACATAATAAATTACTTATTATGGTGCCAAGTATGCCAATCTCCTTCGACCTCCTAAATGAGGTCTTACCAACAATCATATGTTCTTCAAATATTTCTTTTTTTAGTTGTGTTGTTCAGTGAAGAGTGATTATACTATATGGTTCGTGAGATGTGCAAGGTTTTCAGTTTGTTGTAGATAACTCAGTGTTAGGTGTGTTAACATACACTGCAGATAACATGTCTTTCTCTTCAGAGTGTTGTCTTGCAAGCAGCTTGGGCAAAAACCAGATGGGCTGGGAGGGGAAGGGGAACAATGCTGTCTTACCCAGACAGAAAACGCAACAACATTCGGTTAAGAAACAACAAAGGCATTTTTTAAATACATTGCAGTACACAACAGATGCCCAAAGATGTTCACCTAAAATCCCTTTAGATCTTGCTAATCTCCACACTGAGCATATCTTTAGTATTAGAATAAAAAACATTATCAGTACTCATAGACAAAGGGTAGTAAAAAATGGAAAAGGTGGTTTCAGTTGGCATAATCCCACAGAAGTACTGCTTTATAACAATGTCCTTAGTCATTGAAAATAGTCCAGATTTTTGTAGTTCTAATCATTGACTACACACACCCCAGCCCCTAAAGATGATCAAATGAAAGTTTTCCATGGGTTGGGTACAAGCCAGTTGTAATATCCTATCAGGAGATACGGTTATTAATTGTGCCTGTAATTTCAATAAACTTTGCTGTGTGAAGCAGGGGAGGTAAGCTGTGTACTTGATAAATGTGCAGCTCTTCCCCGGAGGGCAACCTGCTTCATTAGCACCTTGAGCTGAGACATCTTCAGTGACTGGCAGTGGACTGTTGTGAAGTGTAGTTCAGAAGTGGTGTTGATCCCACTGCCGTAGTATCCAGATAACTGCAGTCTCCCAAGTCTGAGATCAGCTGTCCGCAGGGTTGGTTTCCCCAAGGCCTCGCTGCTTGGCAGAGGACGGCCACCTTCTCCCTATGTCCTCCAGTGTCATCACTCGGCATGTGCCTGTGTCCACTCTCCTCTCCTCTAAGAACCAGTCACGCTAGATTAGAGCCCACCCTGATGGTCTCATTGTGCCTTGATGATCTCTCTGAGAGCCCCGTCTCCAAATGCAATCATGTTCTGAGGTGCCAGGGGGTCAGGAATTCAACCTGTGGATTTGAGGGGACACAATTCCACCCCTAACAGTCCCCTAAGTGATTCCGAGGCCATTGTGTCTCAAATGAACTTTAAGAAACACAAACTATAATTTGCAGGAAAGTCTGCTAGGTGCTGAGCTAGGACAAGTGAGTTCCTCCCTTGAGGGCTGATACGCTCAGGAGCACACCATCCCGCATGCCCTCGAGAACGTGCTCACGTGTATGGTGTGTGCGTTCACACTGCCCATGCTGGTGTCTGTCTCCCCAAGTGGGCAAATTGGAGGGGGTTGCATCTGGGAACATGATAACTTACGCATGTGGTCAACCATCTCTGGTGCTCAACTTTACTTACACATCAGATAGTTTATTTTGTTAGTCTAACTGAAAATGTTTCAGGATACTCTGCCCATGAAAAGTAATCCGTCTGCTCCTACTGTGCATTTTATGGTGTATTTGTTGTAGTTACTAATACAATTTGCACAGCTAACGTCTCAGATACCGAAATGCACATAATGTAGGATTCCGTTTAGTTTGACTCAAAATTCTTTGCTAAGATTTTAGTCTTTCCATATTGTGGCTTGCTACTATTCACACGTGTACACATACATTCACAGTGGTAACAGGGACTATTCAGAAGGGTTTCTGGTATACTCTCTTAAACTCTCCTCCTTCAATGGTAGGAGTTCCAAAACTGTTACGTTGTTACATCTAGGGCACTATTCATTGAGAATGTTGTATGCAGCCTGGTTGCCTTCTTTTTAGATTACCCTGAGAGTAGTAGATGTCCAGTTTGGTTTCAGAGGACAAACGGTGTGGAGACTCTTGTGATTCCCCTCGTGGTTCTGCTCTTCCCTCTCCACGGAGGAGGCGGCAGCTGGGAACCTTCTGGCAGGGAAAACGGGGTGTTGTTTCACGCTGCCCTGTGTGTGGTACAGAGGAGCACACGCACCACCTCCACTCACGGCGAGCGTGTGAGTGTGAGAGAGGACGTGTGCAGGGCGGGGGAGCCTCATTCCTCCAGCGCCCCATCATTGCCTGTTCAGCGAGTGGCTTATAACAGCTTTGTATGGTTTGTTGCATTTTTGTTCAAACCACCGTCAACATGCATGAGAACACTGAACAGATACTTCAAAATGTCATACAGCTGCAATTGGAGTATCACTTCAAAGTCTATGCTGTAACATAAAAATTAAGGAGGAATTCTTGTAACAAAGACTGCAAGAAACAAAAGGAACTTGTGTGTAATGCCCAATCCTGACCAAAATATTAAAAATACAGGCAAGAGTCATCATGTAAGTGTGCACAAATGGCAACAATAAAATGTTGACAAACATTTCTCAAATATATGTTAGATTAGGAGACAGAAAACAAGGAATCCTGGGAGAAAAGTTAATTTTGAAAACCACACAGTCTTTTGGGTAGTTGATCATAGGTGTATCAAAAAAATTAGAGTAATTCAAGTTCATTAATCTGTCTGAATTATGAATTTTCAAGTTGGAAATTTTAAAATTTTATCAGTGAACTTCACTGGGTTTAATAGCTGCTAGCAACAACAATCAGAGCTATACATTAGATTTCACATCTGTCAGTTGAAAAAGTGTCCTATATTATTATTATTATACATTATCATCTGAAGGATTGAGATTATATCTTTACAAATTACCTTGTAGATTAAATTTAAGGCTTTCCTAGATTCCATCTGAATATAATTAGGAATTATCTGCATAATTTGGGTTACTTTAAAATGTGAATTGTTGGATAAACAAATTGTTGGCCTTGCGTTTATTATGTATGCTGTGTCTCTCTAGTTTCTGCAGCCTGACGAGGTATTGAGAAGGAAATACTGACAGCATAGATTCAATTCTGCAGGCGTCCCTTTAGCTGTGTGCTCGGCCAGGCAATGTACAATGCTGTTTAAATAGTTAGACCTGGAAGCGAGGTCACAGAAGGACCTGAGACTGTGCCCTGACACGTGTCTTACAGTGATGGAGCCAGGAAGGGCTCTGAGAGATCTGTGTGGTGAGGTGGGCCGTGGACCCTGCTGCCTGGTGGGCCCTAGCTCCTGCTCAAAGGAGACTTGACACCTGCGCCATTGTCAGGTGTCATTGTCACCCTTCTGTCACGTCCCCAAGCCTGTGAGTTCACCCACTTGAATGGTCACCTGGAAGCGGGGCTGTCTGCTCCCGGTGCTGTAAAGCTCAGGGACTCCTCTTACATTTTGCAGTTTACCCGTCAGTGATAATTCCTCATTAATTCAAGGTCAGCTTAACCCCTTAGAGTCATGGGTTGGCCCACCCAGAAGATGTGGTCCCCTAGACACAGAGCAGCAGCTCCCTGTGGGACCCAACACCCTGATGACAGCCATGTGGACTGTGGACCTGCCCACCCCTGTGAAGGGCCAGGGCAAGTTGGTTAATACAGGGAGTTTAGCTTCCTGTGCTGCTAACTGCTGTAATGGTCATCATTTTAAAAATAGTGTTAGGTAACATGAAAACAGTCATTAAAGTGATAATTCAATGAGTAATATAGTTACTGATTTCAACAATATTTATTTTCTGTTCTTTTCTTTAGCTGATTTTTTTTGCATGAACTGGTCTTCTGGGGCTCTGCGTAGTTTCCCCCTCCCTACCTGTTTCCTGTAAAAGGGAAAATGGGCCAATTGTTTTTTTTTTTAAAAAAGGATATTGGTCGTCTTTAGAGTATGGAAAAAATTGATCAAAATATTAATTAGACTTTTGTTTTGCTAGTTTGCATTAGACAGATGGAGTTCTGATCTTTAACAGCACCGTGACTCATGGAACTGCTTGTGTACTAAAATGCCATTATTAACACAACAGTAGTTTTCAGCAGTTGGTAATTATTGGCATAATTAAACATTTATCAAGAAGCGAGTATTTATCATTCATTAAACTTTCATTAAAAATCCATCTTAGCGCAGGCTAGATCAGCCAGCGATTTTCAAGTGATAACTTCTTAACTTCTGGCAGGAATATGGAACATTTTCATAATAACCAAAGTTATACACAAGGTAATGTTCCAGGAATTGTGGGCATTTGTAGGATTTCAGATTAATATTATATTAAGTGTTTTTCAAGAGTTGGACCCAGGGTGAGACGGTACTTGGCAATATTCTAGAGGGTTTACAGCATTTGGCATTTTTTAGCAGCTGATCTAGGAAAACATTTTACCCCGGCAAAGAAAAGTTACTGCTAAATAAGCTCTGTAACGATATTTACGTGATTTAAATTTCCCAAAACATGGAGGATTTACATATTTTAGGGCATGAAATTTTCTATTGTAGCTGGAGGCCAGAGTAGCAGAGACCTGGTGGAATCATGCCTGAATGCCCGGACCCAAAAGATCCTCCTGCACCAGGGCCACCTCGAGTCACTGTGCAGCTCTGAGAGCTTCTGGAAGGCTGATCGACAAACAAGGGCTGCACCGTGTCGCTCAGAATGCGTCATGTGCATGTAATGAGGCCGCAGTCTAGCAGTTGTGTTCAGATTTGTTGATTACTTAGAAAACATACTCATTTCGCAGAATTAAGGAATTAGCTAGCATAGAACTTAACATGTAGAGAATTCCATCTGGTGGCTGCTCTCGCCTGCTTTATCCTGATTTAACTGTGTCTCCCTGCTAAGTGCTCCCAGCTCTCCAGCCTCATTCTCCAAAGAACCGCGTGGTGTTATGCTTTTGTTTTATTCAGAAGTTGAGATCCTCTGACATGTCAGTAACACAGCTTCCCGATCTTCTCTCTCCCCTTGCCATGAATCTGGTGAGTGGCGTCTCGGCTTGTGGGTTAAACCAACCTGCACACTTGTGGTTTTCCCCCGGTCACTGTTTAGAAGCTTTATAGATGTTGAGCGTACTGGGTGTCCTCCCCAGGACTAGACACATGGGAAAAACAGTATTAGATAACTAAGACTGCTCAGAGAGCCTCTTCACATACATGCTAGTGCTTCAAATCTTATTCTATATTCAGCAACTTAGTTTTTGTTTTCTCCTGGGCAAAAAATTTACTGTATCAGTGCTTTTATGTCACAAGAATGAATTGAATTTGTACCCTTTAGTGCAAACAACAATAGACAGAATGGTAACCTAGTGGAAAACAAATAGACACCCCGTCCCTTTTGGGGATTCAGAGAGGTTCAGAAAGATGGAGCTGACGGTAGAGAGGTGGCAGATAAAAAGAGGCCAAAGCAGGAAAGACTCCCGCGGTCATTTGTTACCGTGCCAT
Source organism: Perodicticus potto (assembly GCA_963574655.1). NCBI lineage: Eukaryota > Metazoa > Chordata > Mammalia > Primates > Lorisidae > Perodicticus > Perodicticus potto. The sequence goes on from CAUYRH010088683.1 coordinate 10,939, forward strand.
CTTCATAGTGTTTGCTGAACCAAGGTGCAGAGTAATGATTCAGACAAATGACGTTAATCATCATAGCTGGCCCTTTGGCAAAAACGGAATACCTAGCATTGCTGTGGGAGACCTAATCAGATTCTCCAAAACTTGCTGCAGAAGGAGAGAATTTTCTGTCTTTAGTTTTTCTGTCAATGGCTTCCCATGGGATATATCATCTTTAAAAGAAAGAGAGTGATAAAAATCATGCCTTCTTCCCTTTTCCTTTCCCTGACCCCCAAGAAATAATCATGTTAAACTTTATGATTAATATTTATAGTGAAATTGTATGATTTTTATATTTTCTTTATATTTATCTAATGTGATAAGATGGCAAGAACTGTAATGACTAGTCAAGTTGTATTTCTGTAGTCTTGATAATCCCAGTTTATGTTTACTTACTTTGAAATGATTTTAAGTGGCCTTATGCATCATGAGACCAAGCTGCGTTCCACACAGAGGGCAGTGTTAGTGCTATTCCACGCACTGAACATGCATACAGGTCTGGTGAGAGGTTGGCTGATCATTAAACGTATTCACAGTGCATCTGGTGAGTATCTGTTCAGAGGGTATGTTTCATTTCCTTCTTCATCTTTGATATATGCTAAATTTATTTCATTTGCCTTTTCTCTGTGTTGGTTTTTTTTTTTTTTTTGAGACAGAGCCTCAAGCTGTCACCCTGGATAGAGTGCTGTGGCATCACAGCTCACAGCAGCCTCCAATTCCTGGGCTCAAGCGAGTCTCCTGCCTCTGCCTCCCTAGTACCTGGGAGTACAGGTGCCCACCACAACGCCCGGCCAT
>CAUYRH010088684.1:0-30629 GCA_963574655.1 Perodicticus potto
ATGGATTTTTATTCACTTTTCAGACATGCTATGAAAGAGCACCCCTCCGCTGCTCAGCAAGCATTTGTAGCTTGTACAGTGGCAGAATGGGCCAAAAGCTTAGTGTTGTGACCTGTTTTAAGAATAAAGTATCTTGAAATAAAAAGAAAAAAGAAAATGTGGATACAGTTTACCAAATGGAACTGGCTGAACTGCAGAATTGTCACTCACTGAAAGATGCATTTAAGTCAAGCAGCCTTTCTAATTTCTATGCATCTCTCCCCTCTGAGACATATCCTCATCTCAGGAACCATGCACTCAAAATGGCAACCATCTTTGGCAGCACTTATGTCTGTGAACAGACTTTTTCCAGAATGAAACATCTGAAATCTCCAACCAAATTTAGAGTAACTGATGTACACTTGCATCACTTGTTATGACTATCAGTGAAAAATATGTAACTGGACATTGACCATCTCATTAGGCAAAAGTGGGCCCATAGTTCCCATTGAAATATTGGTAAGTTTGTTGATTTAACTTTATTTGTTCTTCATTTTAAATATTGTATTTGTTCCCATTTTGTTTTTTTTTACTTCAAAATAAGATATGTGCAGTGTACACAGAAATTCGTTCATAGATTTTTTTTGAACTGTAGTCTGGCCTGCCAACTGTCTGAGGGACAGTGAACTGGCCCCCTGTTTAAAAAGTTTGCGGACCCCTGCTCTTATTTGACAGTGTGAATGTTACTTTCTTTGCATTATTATTATTAATATTTTGATACAGTAATCTTCTGATTTCTTTTCTGAATGCATTTATCTTCATTCATTCTTTTCGAGGTTTTTGTTTCTAGTCCTTATCTTAAACACTGTTACTGTTATTAAATTTTAAGCCTTTTTAATTCTGTAAAGGCAAAAAGTGGAAACCTAATAAACACCTGTACATATAAAAATAAAAAAAATTAAAAAAAAAACCCAGCAGTGAAATATCCCCCAATGCCTGTTAAAATGGCTATAATCAGAAGTCAAAAGGGAAGTGCTAGCAAAGATGTGGGCAAGGGAACCGGCCTGCTGTTGACAGGAGTGTAAATTAATGCAGATGTTACGACAAACCGCATGAGGGCTCCTCAAAAAACTAAAAACAAAATCGTCAGACGATCCAGAAGTACCGCATCTGGGCATATAGCTGAAGGAAACGTTTGTCTGCATGCCTGTGTTTACTGAGACTTCACCAACAAAAGCAGAGAAATGGAATCACTCGGTGTCGTGGAGGCAGAACGTGCGGGGTTACTCGTGATGGACACGGTCAGGTCTACAGGGAGGATCTTCTGTCACTGCTAAAAACATGGATGAATCTGGAGGGCATCACACCAAGTGAAATAAGCCAGATGCAGAACACAAATACTGCACAGCCACACTGTGTGGGATGTCTGAAATAGTGGGATTCATAGGCGTAGAATATAGAATGGTGGTTATTAATTAGAGATGGGCCAAGGGTCACGGAGACAGGAAGGCCAGAGGTACAAGATTTACTGAAGCAGCAGGGTCACCATGGTGAAATCTATCTTTAAATCTATCTTTAAATATATCTTTAAATTGCTAAAATAATAGATTTCAAAAGTTCTCATTACAAAGAAATTATATTTCTTGATGGATATGTTAAATAGCTTTATTTATTCTCCAGTGTACACATATATGAAAACAAATCATTGTATTATTCTACATAAAAACATGATTTTTTTCAGCTAAAGATTTTAAAATTAAAAAAATGATAAATCTGCCTTGAAATAAATGAACTCTCACCACATGTCGTCTTATTTGCCTTGCTTCTTTTATACACGGTTATTCTTTAGAGATGTATCCATTTTAGAGTGTGAATCCAAAAATCTGAAGTCATTTCCTTTTGCTGATTTTCACTGATTGTATAGATATACCACTAATTCATTTATTCACTCACCAGGTAATGAGCATTGACTTTTTCTTATTTTTGTCAATTGTGTTTAAGTTGCTGTGAACATTTTAGTCACTACTGTGTGACAAACATTTTTATTCCTATGTGACAAACTGCCGAGTTAAGGATTAAATATATACATGACTTTGAAACAATTCACCAATAACTGTATTCCATTTCAGGTTAGTTTTTGTGTGTGGTGTGTGAAATTGTCCAGGTTTATTATTTTCATATGGACATGAAAGCCTATGTGTTGAAAATATCAGCCTTTTCCACAAAATTACCTTGGCACCGTTGTCTAAAAAACAATTACCCATATGTGTGTGGTCCTGTTTCTAGAAGCTCTATCCTGTCCATTGCTTTATAAGTTTATCTTCATATTATTGCTGTAGTTTAAAAGCTAGTCTTTAAATCAGAGAGTGTGTGCCATCAATTTACTATTTCTTTTCTAAAATTATGTTGGCTATTATACCCTTTACACTGCCATATAAATCTTTAATTCAACTTGTAAATTTTTATGAAAACCTTTCTGGGGTTTCTAATTGGGATTTTATTAAGTCTATAAATCAAGTTGGGTGGAATTGACATCTTTGCAATATTGAGCCTTCTGATACAGGGACCTGGTATATATCTTCATTTATTTAAGTCTTATAATTTCTATTGAAGAGCAACGCTTTCCAAGTTCTATGTTTACAAGTATTTCACATATTTGATTACAGGTAACCATAGAGTTTCACATTTTCAAGACAATCTAAAACAGTATTTCAAAATTTCAATTAGCATATTTTGATTCTTGAATTTATCACCATTTGTTATTTCTATGTTGGATTATTTTAAAACTTATATACTGCCTTTTTTTTACCTCTGCTGAAAAATAAGCTTCATCGTAAGCATCTTTTGTATCATGATCCCTTGGTCCTATAAGCACCAGTGCACAAGCCACGCACAGTGGCTCACACCTGTAATCCCACCACCCTGGGAGGCCAAGACAGGAGGATCCCTTGAAATCAGGAGTTCAAGACCAACCTGAGCAAGAGTGAGACCTTGTCCCTATTAAAAAAAAAATAGTCAGGCATTGTGGGGGGCACCTGTAGTCCCAGCTACTCAGAAGGTTAAAGTAAGAGGATTGCCTCAGGTCAAGAATTAGAGGTTTCTCTGAGCTATAATACCATGGCACTCTAGAGTGAGACTGTCTCAAAACAGAAATAAAAAAGTACTAGTGCACAATAATTTTGCAGTAATTATTTATTTCTGAATGAACACATTATACCTATGACCTTGAGGAGATTGTCTAACTTTTCAAGGTATACACACATACACATATATATACACATACATATATATCTTGTTGCCACCAAGTCATTATGATTTTTCATAAAAATTTTAGCCAGGCTTGAAAGACAGTAAATATTTTCCAATTCTTAATTTTTAAAATAAAATTTTCAAACCCTTCTGTATTCCTAAGGCCAATTGGTTAATAGATGGAGCATATTTGTTTTAGTTTAGTTCTTTCTAAAATGAAATAGTGTCTATATGACTTTTTTTTTTTTTTTTGAGACAGAATCTCACTCTGTTGCTCTGGGCCTTAGCTCACATCATCTTCAAACCTTTGGGCTTGAATGATCCTCTTGCCTCAGCCTCCCAGGTAGCTGGGACTACCTGCACTGCCACCATCTTGGCTAGTTTTTTCTATTTTTAGTAGAGACGGAGTCTGAGCCTGGCTCAGACTGGTCTCCAACTTGTGAGCCTCCATCCACCTAGGCCTCCCAGAGTGCTGGGATTACAGGTGTGAGCCACCACACCTCGCCTATATGACATTATTTTTTATTACCCTAGTTCTTTTTTGAACTATGCTTCATGAATAAATTTTTGCCTGAAAAAAATACAAAGTCAAAAATCCCTTGAAAAATATTTTAGAATTTACTGTAATATACTAGTTTACTCTACCACTAATAACTTTCAAAAAATTCATTTTTTAAATATGTGAACAGAATGAAGATCATATTTTTAGGTAAATTTTTCAAAGGTAGATTTGAGATTAGTTCTTTGATTGATCCTGGGCCAGTGTTACGAGTGATTTTTAATTTACTACTTCATGTTTCTCTTAAAAACCATTTGAGTTAGTGACATCAGAAGGATAGGCATTGAACAGATGTGTCTTCCTACCTTGGTGGTTAAGATATGAGTATATTAAAATATCAAGGAATAATTCATTAAACTGAAAATATTCAAACTACGCATTTGGAAAACCAAACTTTGCATTCACAACTGCAAAAGTGCACCCTAAAAAGACATTGTTTTATTTGTTTAGAATTTGAGAGTGAGCTAAAGTGGGATAGCAGAACTTTAAATGTGACCACTAGATGGAGCCCTACATCCTGAACACACGAAAGATGCCAGAAACTGGGAGGATAGTTTCAACCTAGCGTTACCATGGTGACTTGCTAGCCTGATGTGGTTATTTTTCCCTAGGTCATTTTTCCTCTCTATGCTCTTTCTAAATATATGAATTTAGTCTTTCATGCACATGATTATACATTATTCCAATGGAAAAAAGAAACAACAAAGGCACTGACTACCTTTACAATTTCTACTGTAATGTCCTATGCTTGTAGCAGCCAAGGAGAATTGAAGAGTAAGTTTGAGATACGGTAGTTGTCATGACACAGTTGAAAATCTAGGCAAAGACATAGTACATAAAGATTAAAAAACAAAACCTACTAAATTAGCAATATCAGCAAAGGTTTGTGTATTAAATTAGACCTGTTCTGGGTCAGTGTGATTCCATTTATAGGTTCACTTTGTCATGAATTAGACCATGTGGCTTTTGAGTGTTTCTTTAATTTGTTGTGTTTATTGAACCTTCTGTTTTATATCTCCCTGTTTCAGCTCTCTCCATGTATGAACTGGATGAAGAAAACCATAAAGTGGCATTCAAATGTAACATAGTATGATTTCTCTAACACATAGATATGATATGAAAGAATTTTAGGCCACTGTAGACAGAAGAAGTCTTATGAATGTTTCTGAATGTGTACTTCATATTTGATAATGTGAAATTCTGAAGAATAGGCAGTGTTTGGACATGGAGAAAGGAAAGAGAAACCCGTTGAGTCTAACTTCTGACACTGTCCTTTCATGATTTACATTGAAGGTAAGGCGTATTTACTCACTTGAAATGTTTGAAGTGTTTGTATGAAAAATACACAGGGAACACAGGTGGGCAGTGACATGTCTCCAATGCATTTCAATGAAGTTATGACCCTGAGAAGTATACTAACAAAGGTGAAAAGAAAGATACAACTGATTCTCAAGAGACGTGCCTTCAAGTTTTAGGTGTCTTATAAAACAAAGTAGAAGAGAAAAATCTAGAAATATAATTATGGCATTACTATACATGAAAAAAAAGGTTTAGCTCTGTTTTTAATCAGTGTATTATATGAGGACCCTCTCCTATTCATTGAATGTTTATTTCCCACAGAAATTCATATGTCAAGAAGCTCTAAGCCCCAGAATGGTAATGTTTGGAGGTAGGGTCTTTGGTAGGTAACTAGGGTTAGATTAGGACATGGAGTGGGTCTTCCTGAGGGGGTTGATGGGTATTAGACCGTGGTTGTGGGTCCTCCAGAGGGGGTTCATGGATATTAGATTGTGATTGTGTGTCCTCCTGAGGGGGTTCATAGATATTAGACCATAGTTGTGGGTCTTCCTGAGGGGGTGCATGGATATTGGTCTGTGGTTGTGGATCCTGAGGGAGTTCATGGACATTAGACTGTGGTTGTGGGTACTCCTGAGGGGTTTTATGGATATTAGGCCATAGTTGTGGGTTCTCCTGAGGGGGTGCATGGATATTAGGCCATGGTTGTGGGTCCTCCTGAGGGGGTTCATGGATATTAGACCATGGTTGTGGGTCTTCCTGAGGGAGTTTATGGATATTAGGCCCTGGTTGTGGGTTGTCCTGAGGGGGTTCATGGATATTAGGCCGTGGTTGTGGGTCCTCCTGAGGGGGTTCATGGATATTAGTCTTTGGTTGTGGGTCCTCCCTTGGGGGTTCATGGATATGAGACCATGGTTGTGGGTCCTCCTGAGGGGGCTCATGGATATGAGACTGTGGTTGTAGGTCCTTCTGAGGCTGTTCATGGATATTAGATTGTGATTGTGTGTCCTCCTGAGGGAGTTCATGGATATTAGATCATGTTTATGAGTCTTCCTGAGGGGGTTTATGGATACTAGGCTGTGGTTGTGGGTCCTCCTGAAGGGGGTTCATGGATATTAGACCGTGGTTGTGGGTCCTCCTGAAGGAGTTCATGGATATTTGACTGTGGTTGTGGGTCCTCCAGAGGGGGTTCATGGATATTAGACCATGGTTGTGGGTCCTCCTGAGGGGGTTTCATGGATATGAGAATGTGGTTGTGGGTCCTCCTGAAGGGGTTCATGGGTATTAGACCATGGTTATGGGTCCTTCTGAGGGGGTTCATGGATATTAGACTGTGGTTGTAGGTCCTCCTGTGAGGGTTTATGGATATTCTGTGATTGTGGGTCCTCCTGAGGGGGTTCATGGATATGAGACTGTGCTTGTGGGTCCTCCTTTGTGGGGTTCATGGATATTAGACCATGGCTGTGGGTTCTCTTGAGGGGTTCATGGATATTTGACCATGGTTGTGGGGCCTCCTGAGGGGGTTTGTGTTTGTGGGTCCTCCGAAGGGGGGTTCATGGATATTATTCTATGGTTGTGGGTCCTCCTGAGGGGGTTCATCCATATTATTCTGTGGTTGCGGGTCCTCCTGAGGGGGTTCATGGATATTAGTCTGTGGTTGTGGGTCCTTCCTTTGGGGGTTCATGGATATTGGACCATGGTTGTGGGTCCTCCTGAGGGGGTTCATGGATATGAGACTTGCTTGTGGGTCCTTCTTTGGGGGTTCATGGATATTAGACCATGGTTATGGGTCCTCCTGAGGGGGGTTCATGGATATTATTCTGTGGTTGTGGATCCTCCTGAGGGGGTTCATGTATATTAGACCGTGGTTGTGTGAACTCCTGAGGGGTTTCATGGATATTAGACCATGGTTGAGGGGTCCTCCTGAGGGGGTTCATGGTGTCCTTATGAAAAGAGGAGGGTGTAATCAGGAAGAGGGCCCTCCCCAGAGCCTGTGCATGGGGCACCCTGGTTGCAGACTTCTGGCCACCAGAACTGTGAGTGCTGGTTCTTTCTTGTTAAGCCATCCCATGTGTGGTGTTCTGTTAGACCAGTCAAAAGTGGCAGAGACACTCCAACAATGGAAACAACTGGAGTTTGTATTAGCACAGAGCTTCGTGGGCTCCACCTGACACCTATGGAGGACACTCCATGACTAAGATTTAATGAAAAGAACAAATAGATGAGTGAAAAGGGAAACGGTGGCTGAGGAGAGAGGGACAATCAATTCCTTCCCATAAAAATAAGATGCCTCATGACAAACCATTGGAGCTACTATTTCAGACAAGGCACAGTCTTCAAGTGTCTTTCACAAAACATTGTATAACTCCTTACACAGATTTAAAAAAAGAAGAAACCTCAAATATTAAACCCACAGAGAGCCCTTCCTTAACCTAACCTTAACCTTCCTAATACTCACTAGGTTTCTCATATCCCACCACTTACATCGACCTTATTATCCATGACACTGAGTAATTGTCTCTCGTATGCCTGTGACCCCTTATTTTTTATTTTCTTCTCACTACTGGTTGGGAGGCCCCCACCAGGCAGTGCTCAGGGACTGGGTCCTTCCCTTAGTCACTTGGGAGGCCTGTAGCTGAAAGGACAGATGCTGCTTAGCAGGTAGGGGTGAAATTCCTCTACAAACTGTCCCTGCAAAATGACCACAAGAAATATAATATACTTAGAAAGCAAATAGCCATTGAATAACATAAACCATAGTAAATTATACTGAATTTAGTTATTTACCCATAGAGACTTTTTAGTGATCTGAATTTTATTTTATTTTATTTTATTTATTTATTTATTTAATAATTTATTTATTGCACTTTTTGTCTGGGGTCAGGTTTGAACCCATCACCTCCAGTATATAGGGCCAGCGCCCTACTCCTTTGAGCCACAGGTGCCGCCCTAATCTGCATCTTAACAGCAAAAGTATATTATCTTTCAGGCAAATAACACACTCCAAGCCAAAGCTAAATGTTTCTATCTTCTCACATGATTCCCTGGTGCTTCCCAGACAGCGCACCCTTGGAGATAACTACTAGTGTAACTTCCACAACCAGAGATTAGTCTATGCTTACTTTGAATTTCATACAAATTAAATCACAAAATAAAAATTATTTTGAAAAACATTCAGTGGGGAAAAGATTCCCTGTTGCTTTTTACATGTGGAACTTGCCTGTCAACCATCAGTCCCCTTTAGAGAGGGATCAGTCCAGTGTGGCAGGTCCTTGTCACTCAACGAGGAGCTCCTTGAGGTCAATGCCAGACCAAATCCCCCTCCAAACTCCTGGTCTTCAAGTGGCTGCAACAATTGTCTACTTCCAAGAGGCTTGTCCCTTTGTAAAAAGCTCCAATAACCTCACTTGGATTGAATGCGATTTCTAGTCTTTTTGTTTTCTGAACAAATTGCTCATAAATGACTCAATCAAATGCAGTTGGCTTTAATGTCATCTGAAGACTTTAAAGATTTTATAATGTTATTGACTTTTTTCAGCTTTTCAGGGCGAATTTCTGGTTACATAATTATAAGCAATTGTTAGAGGTTTATGCCCTAGGAAAATACACAAATGCCACGCTGTTTCATGCCTTCCCCTCTGCCTGGAATGCTCACGAGAGCTGGCATTAGCTGACACACACTACATGCCAGGCACTATGTTAAATGTGTCACAACAGCCTGTGACATAGATACTGATTTTAGCCTAATGTTGTAGCTTGGGAAAACAGAGGCCCAGTAATGAATGACTTGTCCAAATTCACATGACGAGTAAGCAGTGAGAACTACAACGTAAGTCCACCTGCCTGACACCAACACTGAGCTCTGGGTCATTTGGAAAAACTGCTGCCCAACAGAATGTTCTTCCAGCTCAATCTCTTACGCGACCATTGAACTTTTTCGATTCAGCCTTCAGAACACTAACCCAGAATCACCTCTTTTATGAATCGCTTCCTGACTTGTGTAAGCAAAGGCAACCCCTTCCTCTGGGCCACCTGGGCCATGAGCTCACACTTCTTTTGTTTCCTTTTGTTTTATCAGTAGAATTGTCACCATGTCAGGCCTTCACACCAGACTATAATAAATACTCTAGGATAGGGAGTAAGTACATCCATGTACCCTGGCATATCCCTCAGATACCTGGCACATGACAGAAGTCTGGTACGTCTTGATCAACCACCAATTTGGAGAAAAGGATCATGAACATTGGACTATTATTTGGGGGAACCCAGGAACCTTACACTGCCTCACCCTTTTTGAGACTCTGCCACAAAAAACACACAACACACAACAATCCTCAGGGCTTCATAACTCACCTCCAAGAGCCACCACTTAGAGCGAGAGGTGGGCTCATCAGTTTGGTGACCATGCCTGCTGTTTACCCCTCTAGTCTCAATTGTTCCCTTTTCTGCTTCGTGCACTCTGCAGGCAGCTGAAATCAAAAAATCTGAGCATGCCACAAAAACAACAGACTCTAATTGCTGTTTTTCATTCAAGCCTAATGATTCTCTCCTTACAACTAACCCATAATTACCGTTCAGAGTTCAGTGCATTCGTTCCATAACAATGAACGATGCATTCTTTTCCTAGCATATCTAATTTAAATGGTCTTTTCTAAATGGTAGCTCCAACATGGTGACAAGATAGTACATAAGCTCAGATTTCTGTTGTTGTTAAGTACAAATATTTTGATAAGTGCAGCTAATATGAGATATTTCCTCGTAACTGGATGTGATACACATTGAAATATGACATTGGTACCATCTGTTCTTCATCATAAATATAAATGAAGTGTTAATGAGCAAAATGTGTTAAGGACCATCAGGATGATTGCACTCCCATGGTTTAATTTGGATCTTCATTAATCTAAAAATAAAACAATCTATAAATGACAAATGAACGCATCTTTACTGAGGCTATACAAAAATCTTTTAGGCTATGGACCATTTTCTTGCCATTTACTTTGAGAAGTGAATAAAGCAAAAGAGACTCATTTTTTAAATTTCCTTTGAGTTCTCTGTTCAAATCATTTACATACTGTTCCCATGGGATTTGTGTCAAATCTCAGGATGGATACTTGGCCTGAGGTTGTAGGTGGTAAAAAGTAAAAAAAAAAAAAAAAAAGGGCGGCGCCTGTGGCTCAAGGAGTAGGGTGCTGGCCCCATATACTGGGGTTGGTGGGTTCAAGCCTGGCCCCAGCCAAAACTGCAGAAAAAAACTTTAGTCCAGGCACTCCCTCACTTGTGTGATCTTAGCCAAGTTACTTCACCTCTCTGAGCCTCATCTCCTTACCTCTCAAGGTTGACTAAGAACTTTGAGTAAGCCCAAGTCTAGTACCCACACAATGCTGGGTGCTGCATAGCACTCAGTAAATAGATGAAGAGCTAACCTTAGTGAGCACCCACTGAGTTTAAATGAATCATACATAAAATATCATGTATGGCTCAGTGCCTGTAGCTTGGCAGCTGGGGTACTGGCCACATACACCAGGGCTGGCAGGTTCAAACCCAGCCCAGGCCTGCTAAACAACAATGACAACTACAACAAAAAAACAGCCAGGTGTTGTGGCAGGCACCTGTAGTCCCAGCTACTTGCGATGCCGAGGCAAGAGAATCGCTTAAGCCCAAAAGTTTGAGGTTGCTGTGAGCTGTGATGCTACAGCACTCTACCAAGGGCAACATAGTGAGACTCCGTTTTGCCTTTGCATTAACCTGTATGGAATTGGAACACATTATTCTTAGTAAAGCATCTCAAGAATGGAGAAGCATGAATCCTATGTACTCAATTTTGATATGAGGATAATTAATGACACGTGGGGGTGGGGGAAGGGGAGAGCAGAGAGAGAACGAATGAGGAAGGGGTGAGGAAAGGAAGAACAGAGAGAGGGAAGGAGCAAGGGGGGTGTTGTGTGCCACACCTTTTGTGGGCAAAACACGATTATAAGAGGGACTTTACCTAACAAACGCAATCAGTGTAACCTGGTTTCTTGTACCCTCGATGAATCCCCAACAATAAAAAAATAAATAAATAAACAAAAATAAATATTATTTATTCATTACCATTACTCTCTATTTTACACATGAAGAAACTGAGGCACACAGAGATAAGCAACGTGCCTGACTTCACATGTCAGAACTGGGGTCCGACTGAGGCGATCTCATCCCACAACTTTATAGTTATTATGTTTATAATTGTAATTGTTGTCATTTATTCCCAATTACAAAGGGGGAAATAGAATATATTATTTTCTAGCCAAAGTCTACACAGCCAAAACAAAGCAAAAAGTGCTTATGGAGCACTGCATATGGTCAGATCTTTCCCAGGCAACACAGATTTCACCCAGGTCACCAGAGTTTGCCAGTAAATTACCTTTTCCCAAGCTTATTCGGTCACCTACGGGGGATTCTTTACTTCTCTCTCATCGAGCTCTGCCTGCCAATCCCCTCTTCGAGGGAAAGATGAGCCTTTCATGAGATGGCTCAGGTTTTGCTGGGTGATGTGCCTCAAAATCCAAACAGCTCTGACAGCAACTTTCCCCAGCATCTCACTCATCCCCACATACCTGCCCTTCTGGTGACATTCAGGTGCCATCTGTCCCCAATCATCTTGTTACTCCTTTCAGTATCTGACCTCCATAGGGTTAAAAGGGCTGGGTACCTATTTGTTTAGTGCTTCCCTGCCCTGGCAGTCTGGCCTTCCTTTTGCTGAGGTCCTACTGTGTGCCAGATGCCATGTCAGGCAATTGACACATATTATGTCATTTAATTCTCACAGCAACCCTAAAATCATCCTCTCCATTTTACAAAGAGGAAGCTAGACTCAGAGGCTTGAAATAACTTGCTCGTTTTGTATTTCACACCTTTCTCCTCCCTCTGGTCTAACCAACACTTAAGGCTCACCTTTTGGGGGGTTTCTCTGACACTCCTGTCCTCTCCCCAACCCACAGTCTGTTTAGACACCTTTTCTGGGCTCACCAAGCACACAAGCTGGTTATGTTTCCTGTAGACCATGTCACCCTATGTTACCATCACAGGTACCCTTGCCTGGCTTCCCTGCTGGACCTGAGACTCCAGTGTACATGCAGTACCTAACAGGCATCCGTGAATGAATGAAGACTGAACAAGTGCATCTCAAGGTCACACAGAGGTCATACACCATGGTGGTAAAGCATGAACTTGCAAGCAGACTGCCTAGTACATCTCTGGCTCTACCCTCTGTGCTAGCAGTGTGTTCCGGGGTAGGTAGTTTAATGCCTCTGGGCCTCGTTCTCCTCATCTAGAAAACAGAGGTGATAGCAGTGCCCCACTGGCTGCTGTGAGCAGTAAATGAGTTCATACGGGCGGACTTTTTAGAACAGGGCTTGCCATGTAGCAAGAGACCAATAAGGAGTAGTGATTATTATTCTGCATTACTATTACCCTCATCATCAGAGCTGTACCTTCATCATCAAGCCCTTCCCAGGGCTCTCCCACCTTGAAGGTCACTTGTCTTGCTTAGGAGAAAAAAAGAAAAAAGGAAAACATCAAAATTGTAGGGAAAAAATTAAACAACTCAGTTAAAACTCTGTGAAAATTCAAATTTACAAAACTGAACTTAAAAAAAGAATTGAACCTGCTCTTGACGGTACCAGTGGAAAGTCCACCTCTACTTCTTGGCTGTCCTGTCCATCTGGGTCCTTGGGGGGGACCAAAGAATGACAGGCCGTAGGAAGGGCTCAAACCTGAGTGGGTCCTGCTCCTCTGACCGTGTCCTTTCCATCGCAGAATCCTTCTCCTCATCCAAGGCTGGAGAGGCCAGGGGGTGGTGAGGAGATAGCCTGGCCTGAGCCACCTGGGCCCCGTAGCTGTGCACTGCACAGAGGCCCCATGGAATCCCCAACGGCTGTGAGCCATTCCATAAGGCACCATGAGTCCTGGCAGACTGGCCAAGTCCACCACTGCTGCTGAAACCAACCCCAAAGGCCTGCCTTCCAGTGGTCTTCAGCAATGTCCTTCCATACCTAAGAAATGCCAAGTCCTCCCAAGCACACTAGTGGCTGCTCTCGGGCACTCAGTGTGGACCCTCCTCCAGGCCCTTGTCCATGCCTAGTCCTTGCCTAGGAGGCCTCCCTGCTTCGCTCCAACTTCATAGGGCTTTTCCATTTTCCATTTCAAGTGACTGGCGGTTCACCCACGCCCTGGCTGATCTGAAATTCCCAGCAGGCACCTGGCCGGTGTGATTCTGCAACTCCTCACACCTGTGCCCTAAGTCCCCACACAGAGTGAGAGCTGCCCCAGGGCAAGGCCTATCTGTTATTCTCCTAACACCCTGCTGCTATATGGCAGGCCCTTAATAAATATGTGTAGACTAAAAGATAAGATTCAGTGGGTGATGAAAGAACCCAGTGATGCTCAAAGAAAATTTGGGGCTAAAATCAAGTTCATGTGATACTGAGCGTTCCGAAAATCACTCGTGGTGTTTCTAGTGGAAATGGCTTATGGCATGCTTTTATCGTTTAAACCATATCATTGGGGTGTTTTACTCCCCAGAATACTTTACCTCTGCTCACCATGTGTGAAGGAGTAACTCTGTGGGCTGCGGGAGAGCTTGCTAGAAGCTAAAGCTCAGAATGATGAAGTCAAGCACAAGAAGATATTTTGAGCTCTAATGAGTAAAATACATGAGCTCTTTTGGGGAGGGAACATGCATAATTCACCAGTGTTCAGCGCGGCTGTTTATTCTACTCAGAGTCCTTCGTACTCGGATGAAAAATACAGATAATACACTGACACATGCCACAACTGACTAGGTTCAGAGATGTTATCCTATTTGCTAATGGAAAAAAATGTCAAGTAAATAGAGAGAATGTAATAGATTACCAAGTTTTAATCATTGTTTTTTAACAGTTTTTTTTTTTGGCAGGATTCTGCATCAGGTTCTATATTCATTAAAAAGTGATCTGAAACAACTGTGAAAAAAGAGAGAATATTGTTTTAATGATCTCTTTAAAGTTTAGTTATTCATACATACCTTGACTCTCGAGTGTACTTAACTCATTATCGCTCTTGTTAGGGTAACACTTCTTTATAAATGCTCAAAACACTTAGATCTTGAAAAGGGTGTCTTAATGAGGGTGGAGAATGGTAATTGTAGTTAAATCTATCTATTTAGTGTAAGCTATTTACATTTTGGTAATAAACGGAATTAAGTGATCTTGAAAGGATGATGACAATTTTGCTTATAGTTTCACGTGGGGACTTGAGTCTTACCTTGCTGCCTTATAAAGAGTTTGAGATATTTTGATGTCTAGCTGTTAGATGTTGTTGAAGATAAACAAATGAAACCCTTGTCATTCCAACTTCAGGCTGTAATTATTCCTCCTGCCTTATGAATAAATGTAAAGAGAACATCGAAAGTCAGAGGAGACTCCACTGCTCACAAACACTATAGATTTCCTGTTAACACAAGTCAGAAAGTTGGATTTTGATGTGAAGCTGATTATTTATTTCAGGAAGGTAACATTCCTGTTTTCTGCAATTAACTATTTTCTTGAAGCGCAACAGGCATAGAAGAATCACACATCTATGGTGATATGTTTTCAAAGAAAACAATTAGTATCCATATCAAAAAAGCTAATTCAGATTAATTAAAGAACACCCACATCAGTTAAATATAATACTTCCTCTTTCACCTAACTGGTTGTATACAACATGTTGCTGAAAAGTGTTCGACTTCAAGATAATAAAGAATGACAGCTGAAGGGGCTAGAGCTTGGAAAAAAACTTCAGGGTCTGTGACCATTTTAATTGCACATAATTATTAATAAGGAAGTGGCACACTTTAATTTCTGGGCCTCCATGCTATTAGAAGGCTAATAGAATGGTATCAAAATTTTTTATTTAAGTAAAATTACAAGAGGCTGTTTTTCATTTCAAAGTATAAATGGACACTAAATGAAATGTTGAATAACTTCTGTTCCGTCTTTTCATTTATAGGATACAATGGTGATTCAAGACCTAGTGGAAATTATTTATGGCGATTTAGAACAAGTAAAGTATGTTTTTTAAATATGTCTTATTTTTTAATTTGGAAAATACAGAAAATATGATGAAGAAAATAAAATTTCGGCAATGCCTGTAGCTCAAAAGGAGTAGGGCGCCAGCCCCATATACTGGAGGTGGCAGGTTCAAACCCAGCCCCGGCCAAAAACTGTAAAAAAAAAAAAAAAAGAAAGAAAGAAAGAAAGAAAGAAAGAAAGAAAAAGAAAATTTCACCACAATGTATATAGAATGTCTCTAAAAGGAAACACAGGAAACTTGTGATGTTTGTACCTGGGGAGGGGAGCTGGTTGTGCGAGGATTAGGAGCTGGAAGGAGTCTTAACTTTTACTAAATACCTTTTGTAATATCAGAGTGTTATTTTAAAAAAATTAAATTAAGTCTTTAGGAAACTACCCATAATCTTACCAATCAAAAATTAGGCTGTTAATGTTGAGATATACTTCCATAATTTTCCATAGACAAAAAAACATGCTTTTTCTCTTGTACAAAACTGGAATTATTATAGATTATAACCTACCATATTCTGAGCTTCTCCTTCCAAGATGGACTATTAATAAGCTCATAGTGTTCATTTGTGGAGGAGTCATGTGGTTTTACTGATTTATTTATTTATTTTTGAGGAATCATGTTTTGTTTTGTTTTTTCTTTTGAGACAGAGACTCAAGCTGTCACCCTAGATAGAGTGCTGTGGCATCACAACTCACAGCAACCTCCAATTCCTGGGCTCAAACAAGTCTCCTGCCTCAGCCTCCCAAGTAGCTGGGACTACAGGCGCCCGCCACAATGCCTGGCCATGTTTTGGTTGCAGCCGTCATTGCTGTTTGGCGGGGCCAGGCTGGATTCGAACCCGCCAGCTCCGGTGTACATGGCTGGTGCTTTAGCCTGTTGAGCCACAGGCGCCGAGCCAGGAATCATGTTTTTAACTACAGCCTCCGTTGTTGTACAGTTCTGCAGTAAACATCCTAGTACTTAACTCATTCTACCCTCTCCCAATTAGAGTTGACCTTGAACAACACAGAGGTTAGAGCCACTGTCGCCCTTGCAGTCAAAAATCTATGTTCCACTTTTGACTTCCCCAAAACTCAACTGCTATTGCTGACTGGCATCCCAATCACATAAACAATCCAATCCACTAACACAGTTCATTTTGTATGTTATATGTATTTTGTATGTTACTGCATTCTTACAATGACATAAACTAGACACAAATGTCATTAAGAAAATCTTTACAAAGATACATTTACTACTCATACTATTCATTTAGTGGAAATGGATGCTTGCGAAGGACTTCATCCTCATCATCTTCACAATGGGTAGCAGAGGAGGAGGACGGAAAGAAGGGACGATCCTACCACCTCGGGCGTGGCAGGGGCAGAGGAAAACCCACATGGAACTGGACCCACGCAGTTCGAACCCATGTTGTTCAAGGGTCAACTGTATTTTCATAAAATATAATTTGTAAGAGTTGAATTACTGAATCGAACAGATAAATGCTTCAGAGCTTTTGATACATATTGCCAAAATTTCCTCTAGGAAGAGAATACTGCTTTGCATTCTCATAGCAGCGTACCTGTAGGAGAATGCCTTTTATGGGGCACCCTCCCAAGACAGGGGAGGGACATTTGGGGAACACATGCATACAGATCGAGTCTACTGAAATTTTCAAATCAAAATAGAGATTTCTGAAAATATTTTGCCCCCAAATGCTGGCTTAGTCAATTCTACAAAATACATTTCTTCAATTCTACAAAATACATTTCTTCCCTTCAGGGCTTCCCATATAAAGGGATGGATGCTAAACTTCCCCTCAAAAGGTCAAGACTTTTCAAATGCCAAGAATCAGTCTTTAGCCTTGAAAGCTGATCTTGTAAATCCATCACCAAAGATGAATGAATGATTGAGCATTGTAGACATCCTCTGGGCATTCAACTTCTACAGGACCATCCAGTTCACCAAAAGACCTCCTTTCCCTTCCCTGGTCTGCCACCTCCTCAGATTGTCCCGTATGGAAAATACAACAGACCAGCAGGGTACCTTGGATGTAATTTGCTTGGGATACTTGTCAGAAATGACTGACTTTAATCTGCTTTTTGGCTAACCAGAATATATGTCTTTATGATAAAACAGAAGTAATGCTTATTCAACATAGGTGAATTTAGAAATTACAGAAAAGAAGAAAATAACTATTGCCTTTAACTCCACCATTCAGAGATAACCTCTGTTACTATTTCATACATTTTGGTAACCAATATCCAGTCCTCTGTGTGTACCCTTACTATACAAACATAAGACACTATCAGGCTTTCTGTACAGTAAACTGCTTTTTACTTAATTTATCACAAACAGTTTTCTGGGTCATTAAATAAGTAACAAAAATGTCTTTAGGCCCTTTCTGGTATTCTGTCACAAAGATATACCTATTTATGTATTTATTGAGACAGAGTCTCAAGCTGTTGCCCTAGATAAAGTGTTGTGATGTCATTGCTCACAGCAACCTCCAACTCAGGCTCCAGCGATCCTCTTGCCTAAGATTTTTTTCTATTTTTAGTCGGGACAGAGGGTCTCACTTTTGCCCAGGCTGGTCTTGAACTTGTGAGCTGAAGCAATCCACCCACCTCATCCTTTCAGTGCTAGGATTACAAGCGTGAGCCACCACGCCCGGCCTAAGATGTCCCTTTTTAAATGAAATCGACATCTAATATTTATTTTCAAATTTATATTAAATAAGGAGCTCTCTTGCCCATCTGTATAACATTCAGTAAATGCCCCAGGCACGTGGAATGCACTAACCCTCATACCCTTTGAAGACATTAGACAAAAGTGAGACAGTTAAAAATATGTTCAATTAGTTGTAAAAGAGAAAACTCTAAAATGTGGGCAAAAATTAAATCTAGGATAATTTTGCACTTACACTACTTTACAAGTACTTTTAAATGCTTGCTCCAATTTAAAGAAATTAACTTTGGAAATGATAGGCAATGAATTATGGGTTCATTGAACATAAGAACAACATGGAATCTAGTTGCCAATCCTATACCCACAGAAAAAGCCTCAGCCTCATATCAAAATATTAGTAAATTAAGTACATATATATGTTTTAAGTAAAAGCAAATATGTTAGAATATAGCATTCATATGTCATATTTTATAATTCTCTGCTTTAACCAATTTTTCCATGAACTGGTAGTTAGTCATTTTTAAGTACATTGGATAAGAGGATTTACAATCAATAGATAACATTGTGGGGAAAACTCTTTATGAACAAGATGGACCTTGTTATTAATTTATTGCTGAAACAATGAAAAGTCACGTTTGCTCAAGTGCACCATGAAATAAATTGAATGTGAATAGTTCAAGTGGTTTATGAGATATAGGAGCATTTTCTACCTGCCTTTCTATGTATGGTATAAATGGCCATTTTCCTCCTTATTCGATGCCCCTTTCCTGGGCATGCCTTGGTTGAGAAGGTATGTTCCACCATCTGTAGTTAGGAAAGCTACTCCTTATTTTTAGAGATAATAAGGTCATGTGTTAGTGTTCTAAGACAACTGCTCTTTGTGCAAATAATGGCCAAACTGAAGGACATTTAATATCAACACCACTGGGAAAGTATCACATGAAAGAGGATGGTATTCCTTGGAGATCAGCCAGTCATGAAGAGAAAAGTAAGGATATTTCCAATCTACCAGTCTCTTTAAACGGTGTGGCAGCCCCAGCTCATTAAAGATGCCATGTTTTGCCAGTGAAGCTTATATAGAACTTGCTACATATAGATGGAATCAACATTGCTTTGGAATATTATCAAGTGGTTCTGTGATAGGAGAGACATTTTTATTATTACGGTTTTTCATACCGTGACAACAAAGTATTTTTCTTTGGAAGCTGTTTAATAACACTGGTTACTGTTCCATCTTGAGCCTTTAGAAACAGATCATTGTTCCCAACTGTTAACAGCCTTAGGGTAAAAATTCTCCTTTTATTATCATCAAGTTTGATTTTCTCCTTAGGATCTCTTTTTTTTTTTTGGTGGGTCATTTAATTATTTCCTATCTCCACAGTTAAACATCTGTTCTGATTCTCATTCCACCAACATCTTCTTTCAGCCTCAATTAGAAGTTTGCTAACACTCGGATCTCTACTCAGATCTTGGACCTTTGCAATTAATTTTAATCAGGCTTGTTAACACTTTTTTAATATGTAAGAAATAAGCAAATATATAACTAAAAAGCCATTTATGTCTTTTATGAAGGTAACAAATATGCAATTAAAAACTCCTTCTCTCTGTGACTTTGCAGTAAATTAACTTGTTTTGTCACTATTGTGCCTGTATAATGTCATTTACTCTGGAGTTTTGACAGTCAGATTTTTTTTTATCCTTGGCAAAATTAGCAAGTAATATTAAGATCTAAGAAATGACAATTAGTTTGTGAATTAGGTGGGATATACAATGTGTTAATTATTGAGGGACCAGGCTGCATGCAATTAAAATTTAGCATCCAGATAATGATAATGTAGTAGGCTTCTGAGTATCTAATGAAGTTGAAAATTTTCATTGCCAATAAATTAATGCTCAGTTGCTTACCCAGTCTATAAAGATGTCTACATATATACAGAGAAAGAGATCACAATAATCATTGTTTGCTAATAGAATAATAACATTTAATCTTGAAAATCTATCAGGACTATCAATTTATTGTTAGATTTCCATGCACACTGACAGGGAAGCTTCCCAAAGACTCAGAAATATGATAGCCATACAGACCTTTGCTTTCTGTAAAGCATTCTTTCAAGTCAGCCAAAGATCAAAGAATGAGATGAGAAGGAAGGGCATTGAGAGGGAAGATGGGCTGGGTTATTCTATTAATACATTTGCTAATGGACCCAATATCTTAACAGGTGATTTAGAAATGTCTTCTTAACATGACCTAAATATACTCCCCTTTGTCTTTGGAAACTCAGTGCCGCGTGAATCGCCTACTATTTAATAGGTACCCCTACTGCTATAAGCACTGAGTCAGTGACAAGTTGTGTCTCAATAAGACACCAGTCTTACAGGGGATGAAACACAGAAACAAGTTATTATATTACTGTGGTATAGAGAAAAAAGTGGCTTACAACCTACAAAGCCCCCCTGGCTGCGAACAGAGAGTAGATTGCAGGGGACAAAAGTGGGAACAGGGAGACCAGCCCAAATGTGGCTATGGTTCACGTGAAAGACTAAGATGGCGGTCTGTACAGTGGTAGTAACCCTGGCTAGAGGAAGAGAGTAAAGGGATTGCAAATATATTTTGGAGATTAAATCATATCCAGGCTTTGGCTTGAAGAATTAGAGAGATGGTGCTATTGTTACCTGATTTAGGGAAGAAGTTGGTTGGATGGAAACCTCAAGAGTCCTACTTGAGCTTTGTTGAGATTGCAGTATCCATAGGAGATGTAAACGAGGAACTATGAAGGCACTGAAATTTAGAGGTGTGGTTGGGTTGGCTATAGCATTTGACCAATCATCAGCTTATAGATGGTTCTGAAGCCCTGGAATGGATGAGCACTCCTAGCGAGGAGGTGTGCAGAGAGAAGAGAAATCTCAGTAACCTCACCATTCAGGTAACAAGGTGGAGGAAGAGGAGTTGGCAAAAGAGACTAAGAAGATGCAACCAGAGAGGTTCAAACAACAATCTGGAAAACATAGTATCCTGGAAACCAAGACAGGAGAAGGTTATAAGGGCAAAGGACAGGTAACTCCATACCTATGCTAAGGTTGTTAATTGAGGCATAGTTATAATAGCAACATCTTAGAAACAACCTAAAGGCTTCCCAGAATGAGAAGCTAAAGAAATAGCTTAAGGACCATCCATACCAAGGAATACTCTGTCATTGTAGACAAGAAAAAAATGAAATAATTTCTGAAATGTGTGGTTACAAAATTCACCCTTAGGTGGAAAAAAACAGTTATTTAGTATGTTATTTGTGAAAAAAAAAAGTGGGAGAGGTATAAGTAGAATTACGGGAATATGTTTTGAATATTTTTGAAAGATACAAAATAAGATGGTTGCCCATAGAAAAGAAAACTAAATGGTTCAGAAACAAGAGTAGAAGGGACGAGTACTTTCAATCTCAGTGGCATAGTCTTTAAGACTTTAAAATTATATTTTGTGCTATTTACCTGGACTAATCAGGAGTAACATTATTTCTTGATGTTTATTATATTGTTTTCCAGGGTCTTCTATTTCCAAGAGTTATAATACTTACATTGCTTTAAGATCACATTTACCATAGTCATTTGGATAACTCTGTGCTTAATTGTTTTCTCTGCTCACTGATGACGCTTTTCTAAATTTTACCCCTCATTTCATCATTGATGAAGTCTTTGTTTACTTTTCCTTTAGCTGAAGTATATATTCAGGTAATTTATCACATTTTCTGGGTATATTTTCTGAGTATTCAAATATGTAAAAATTTCTTTCTATTGCTTTCGTACAAAAATAACAGTTTGGCAGGCATTTTAGTTTAGGCTCTGCCAAAAACAGAGCCTAAGACAAGGACTTGTGTGCAAGTATTATTTTGGAATTGTTCCTAAAAAGCAGAGGTGAGAGAGCAGGGAGAGACAAAGATAAAAAAAAAAAAAATCAGTAATGGGAGTATGGTAGAGCTGCTTACCACTTTGGGCAACTGATGCTCACTGCCTCTGGCAATCTCTGAGGAACTCTGTAGAATGTGCTTCAAAATTGTTTCACAAGGAGTGGGAGGCCAGGGAATTCATCTACAATTTCCTTGTCCAGTTTGTCAAGAATTGCCTCAGAAATGTCACCTTCCTTTGACTTTGGCTTCTACAGCTTTAGAAAATGTCCTCAGGCTGAAAAGCCCCCAAAGAGGCTCGAAGTGGGAAGTTGACATCCTGTCTGGGAACTGCCACCACAGGTGCCATCACAGGCAGCTGAAATCACAAGCAGCCTGAAAGATGCAGTGTAGAGCACAAAAAGCATCCTCTACTACAGCTAACCATAGAATTATTTCACCACAGCCCTTTTTACTTGCAAACCTTCATGAATGTTATTTCATGTGTTACAGAATCTAACATTACAGAAATGTCTGGAGCCAGCCTTACATCTTTTTCTACTTTAGGTAATCAAGATGCTTTTAAGATTCAAAATATAGATATTTCCCCAGACTTTGGCATTTTTTTCATTAATTTTACCTATATGTGGTATACCTTTCAATCTATGAATTCTAATCTTTCTCCAGTTCAGAAAAGTTTTCTTCTATTATATCTTTGAATATTTTCCTCTTCTTTAATCACAGCCCACACTCTGTAATCTCACCTAAATAATGATTGTTATCCCTTTCATTGATTTATTTTCTTTCACCTTTTCTTCAGCATTCTGGGAATATTCTCATGCCTGTTTTCCACATCATGTACAAATTTTTCA
Organism: Perodicticus potto; assembly: GCA_963574655.1. Classification (NCBI taxonomy): domain Eukaryota; kingdom Metazoa; phylum Chordata; class Mammalia; order Primates; family Lorisidae; genus Perodicticus; species Perodicticus potto. The sequence goes on from CAUYRH010088684.1 coordinate 22,584, forward strand.
ACAGCATCAGTTCTCCTCTTAAATGATTATGATGTTATCTTAAATTCTTTTATGGCATTATCTGTGCCTATACAATTTTTTCTTACTAATGCTGAATCTCTTTTATTTAGATATAATTATCTGATTGGCATCTCCTATTTCATATAAGTACTTTTCTTTTAATATTCTTATAAAGATTTGAAATTCACTATTTCTACAGATATACGTTTTTATCATTAGGCTGGCACGTATATCACCGCTTATGGCTTGGAAGCTTTTCATGACTTCTTTTGTGTTAGTTTCCTGTTTTAAGAGCAGGTCTTCCCTGTAGTTCATCTCAGACAAGTAGGGATGAGTAAGAAATACATTCCTTGGATCTCCTCCCAGGTTCCCTCATCACTCTCAGAGTTTTCTTAGTATTTAAGGTAGGAAGTCATATGACATTGATTTCTAGTACAATTTTAGTATTCATCAGCCTAGGAGGGTACTGAGGGGATAAAGGAGAAAGCAGGGGGCTAAGAAATGAAGCCACTCAGCAGGGAATTTTGTCCTTAAGCAACTGTTCTCTTTTTCCCTGGGTTATAATCTTCTATAACTATACATAAGGCATTTTTCTGTATCTGATTTTTTCTAAGAGCCTAACATGAGTATCTCTAAGGAGATGACTTCCCAGAACATCTGCCCACTAAGACAAGCCCAGGTGCCTTTGCATTTAAGGAAGAGTGGTTATCCTCATCCTAATTCCATGTTCACTGCCCCTGAGGTAGGGCCAGTTTCATGGGTGTGCAACGTATACAGTAACACAAAGCACAGAACCCACACTCAGGAAGGCACTGTGCTTGGTCCTGCTGTTGCCATCTTGAAATTCTTAATAATTTTTGAATTAAGACCTTGCATTTTCATTTTGCACTGGACCCTACAAACTATGAAGCTAGCCCTGGCCAGAAAGTATTCCCTGAGGTTTGTGGCATAACAGTGGCCCAACCTGGCCATAGACCTTCCAATCCTGGTCATGCCTTACCAACTCCATTAAGTCGATGGTGTAGAAGAGAAGACTAATCAGGACAAATGTTGCCAAAAAGGGCAAGAAGCAAGGTGCTTTTGTGAAATTACAAAGAAATGGTCCAGCAGAAGCAAAGCCACTAAAAGCAGAGCCCAAAAGCCACTCCATACCCAAACTCTGCAGACTAAACACTGGTCTGTTCTTATGCTCACCCAACAAAACAATCTGTAAACCTTCACCACTGAGCTATTTAGCAAGCTATTGGGGGAGGCTCTTACAGTCTAAAGTGCTCTATTTCATTTTCTGTTACCTTCCTTGGGTATCAGCCTACCTTGAGCTTTACAAACTGAAGCTAAAGGAGAGATATGGTGAACTTTACCAATTATCATATCAGATCTACCAGGTGACAGCCTTACTGCATTCTGGCTGGCCATCCCTGAGCCAGTGCATGTCTGCTCTGAAAAATCAGAATCCTCCTTTTCAATAAAAGCCTGGTGAACAAAGGTTACGTGAGTTTGCTTGCCTAATAAGCTGATTTATATTTATTTTCTAACATGAATCATTTGGTCTAATAAAAATAACATCTAACAAACTGAATCCTGTAATGAAAAGATAGCCTCCCTCTTTGAAAATAAATGTCAAGTCTTTACCTCAACATTTATTTTTGGTAAATGCTGGATTTCTGCCTTAGCATTTAAATAGTAGTATACCTTAATTAGAACTGTGGTGGGCTCCAGGACTGTCAGGAGAGAACAATTGACTTTTGTTGCAGATGAAGAAGTTCACAGTGTAATACTGACTACTGTATATTCCCTATGGTGGGTCCTGGGGGAAAAGGAGGGAGAAATGATTATCCAGTCATTTGGATGTTTTGGTGCATTTGAGCCAAAAGAAATGACCTTCTTCTCTACCTCCGTCTATGGAAGAAGGGATGGCGTGAGGTCATCTAACTCACTCTATATTCTCAGAGCCCACATCTCCAAAGATCACCAGCACCAGCTCCAAAGGCCAAATACACCTGCACAAACCACCAAGCCAGAAATGGTAATCAGAGACACAGAATGTATCATCTTCCCAGACTGATCTGGAGGGAATTCTTTATTCATGTCCAAGACTTCTTCACACAGTGCCATTAAAAAAACAATAACAACACAAAATACTCAGGATCTCTTAATTATTTTACTGTGCTCCTAATCAATGCTTTTCTTAGTTTTTTTAAAAGTATTCTCAACTATGGCTGCCAAGTGTTGGATCTTAGTAATGAAACCAAATTACAAAACATTTCCTTATAGAGCTATACAAAAGATATAAAATTAAAATTAAAAATATCAACCATCTTTAAATATCCCAATTCTCCTACAGTGCATTTTCCACATCTTTATCACTACTGGGTGTTTCATGGAGAAAGTTAACAAAAATCAAACTAGATAAAAATATTTAAATCTTTGGATCTCTTTATTTCATGGCCTTCATAAAAACAAAGAAAGTGGTGAAATTTTTTTTCACTATAGCTTAAAATATCAAAAATATTTACTAGTAATTTATAATTAGCATTGAACTCTATATTGAGTCATTTGAGGGTCACAGGCCCAAGGACCAGAGTGATGTTACAGGTTGCCAAAATAACTTCAAACACTCTGAATCCTCTTGAAATACGATGGAATGAAGCAAGATATCATGAAAGAAGGTTTTTATTCTAAAGCAGAATAAAACTGTTCAATAAAAAAATAATAATAATAAAGTATTCTCAGTTACAATAGGCAGAGGTTGTACTCATGTTGCCAAGTTCAGCAAGTGATTAAACTATTTGCATACCCGTGTCCAGCAGCCAAGACCACTGATTGTGGAATATACTCAGGCTGCTTTTCTACCTCCCACAGCTGTTTAAAAACAATGGATAGAAAGCCATCATTCTCATTAAAAATGAGACCAAAGTCAAATCCATGAATACCTCTCCATTTCTGTCTCCAGGCCAGAGCTCACTGAGGGACAGATCAAATGCCTCCATCACCCCAGCCCTCTGCCACTGTGGCCTCCCCAGACCAGGACACATCCTTACAGCTTCCTTCCAGGGAGCAGGAGTGGCTTCCCTGGTGAGCAGGTGACACTGGCTAACCTGCAGACTCCAGATTACCACCTGTCAGATGCACATTATACAAGACCCATGTGAGATGCTCTCGGAACTGCCCACTGCCTTCAGGGGACCACAGAACTGTTTGCTTCTACCTGCAGCAGGACTGATGGGCCCCACCTCTGAACTGGATCCAATTACAGTCATGCCATGAGACTTACATCAAATGGAAGCAAGACAAGAGTCATTTGGGGGGGTAAAGGAGGGTGAATTTTTATTTTCAAGTGGTGTTTTGGAAACTCAAAAGATACGTGGGGTGGGGGAAAGTTTGGCAAAGAGAAAGGTTCTTGTTTCTCTCTTCTGTTAGTGTTTTTCTGTACTTCCAAAACACTGGCCAGTCCTGGAGAAAGGCACATGGTGTCAGCATGGCTCCATGGAAGTGAGTCTACATTGAGACTGGATTCTCAGTGATTCTGCCCACATCCTCCAGGCTCCTGTGTTCTCCATGGGGTTCCAGATAAACCCTGTATGTAAACATATGTTAACCAAGGAAGGAATGGATCTATCAAAGGAAACAGAACTGTAATTTACTAAGGGATATTCATTGCCACTCACTACAAGTCTTAACATGATTTCACTTGGTCCTTCTTAATTTACGGAGAACACCAAAGCTCAAAACACAAAGTATTAGCTCAGACACCTGGCAGGTGGCAATGTTGAGACCAAATCTTGCCACTCCAGGGCTCACTCCCTTTGCTCTACCAACATCTGCCCTGAGGATGCTGGGGTCTCATCCAGTGACTTGAAGCCAGGTGATTTATGGCCACGTGCACTGAGCAGTCACACAGGAGCCCCAGAGGGGCTTTGGACTTAGCTTAATGATCTTCTATCACTGTCTTGAAATTCTTAATGTTAATACTTTTTGAGTAAGGGCTTCTGCATTTCCATTTTGCTGGCAGGCACAGTGTAACTCAGTCCCCACACTTTGCTGATGCACCATTCTCTCCTATCACATTAGCTGCCTCTCTGAGACCCACATTGGTATCTTTCCTTACATCATCATTGACACCTGACTGTGAGAGAGATAAAGGATAGGAGATGATCACCCCCTGCCCACCTCTGGATGCTAAGCTATTGAATTTGGTCATCTTGATAAGCTGGTGATGGAGCTATCATTATTCCCATTTTACAGGTAAGGAAACTGAGGCACAGAGGAGTTAACTTGCCTGCAGCTAATGAGGGGCGAACTGACATTTGGACCAGATCTACTATCTTTTCCCACCATATTAGGCTTCCTCTTTCATCCCTTCCACCAGTCCAACGTCTATGCCAGGGGCTGGCAACTTTTTCTATAGAGGGTAGAGATTAAATATTTTTAAGCTCCATGATCCTTACAGTCTCTGTTTCAATAATTCAACTTGGCCATCGTATCATGAAAGCCACTATGGGCAATGCGTGAAGAAATGGCAAGCCTGTGTTCCCATGAGACTCTGTTTCCAAAATAGGAGTTGGGTCAGATGTGGCCCATGGGCTTTAGTTTGGCAGGCCCTGCTCTGTATCAGCTGCTGTTTGAAATCCTGCCATGATGACTCCAGTTCAACATGGTCTTTTTCTATACTTCATGAGTCAGAAATAAGGCAGGAAACAGAATTCTATTCAAGTGTTATAACTGAAGAGACCTTAATCAAGAAATGATCACACGTAGGTATAAGCAGGTTAAGGGAACCAGCAAGGATGCTGAGTTACCCAGACATGGGCAAACATGGGACAAGTGGCCCAAGTGGCAAGAAGAAGTTGTGTTAGTGAAGACCAATGCTGGGAGAAGGGGCTCCCCAGGGGAGCCATTGTCATGTGCAATGCTGCCATTTTCAGAAATGTGGCACCAAAGCAGAGAGGGTGCAGAAATACTCTAACACCTCTGTCTTCCCACCATCTGATTTCTAGCCAGAAGCTCCCATCATTCAAATCCTAAAGGAAGCCAGCCAAGAAGAGTGCCCTGGTGATGACAGATGGAAAGGTCAGCCTCCCAGAGCACAGAATGAGCAGTGAGAGGTGAAGCTTAACTCTGGGTGTGGGCAAACGGAAAAGGACTGACACTCCCATATCGTTGTGCCACACATCCCAGTGCTCAACACTGCATTAGATTTCCACATGTAATTTTCATTTGTGGCTCCCTACGCTTCAGTTGGACTGTAAGACCTGCTCACAGTAGTTAGCAGAGTGCTGGGCACACAGTAGGAATTTTTGGATGCAGTAGCCTTCCGCTCATGGTCCTGAGACACACAAATGCCTGGAATCCTTCTTTGCATAGCCAAGGAGATAGTCCACTCTCTTAGAATTTCTCTCATTTGGGCAGCGCCTGTGGCTCATCGAGTAGGGCACCGGCCCCATATACCGAAGGCGGCGGGTTCAAATTGAGCTTCGGCCGAACTGCAAAACAAAAAATAGCCAGGCGTTGTGGAGGGTGCCTGTAGTCCCAGCTACTCGGGAAGCTGAAGCAAGAGAACCACCTAAGCTTAGGAGTTGGAGGTTGCTGTGAGCTGTGTGATGCCACAGCACTCTACCAAGGGCGATAAAGTGAGACTCTGTCTCTACAAAAAAAAAAAAAAGAATTTCCCTCATTTAACTTGAGGGGCTAACTTGCCTGTCCCAATACTGATCCTGCTAGGTCCCTTTTGTAACTTGCATGGCCTTGTAAGTAAACCACTTCCAAAATAACTTTGCCCTTGGTCTCCACGCTCATGATACTCTGGAGAATCCCGAGTGAGCTTAGGTCATAATGAAATATCTATAAATCCTTTCTCTCCTTTCTAGGAAAAATGTAGCTCTCAAGAAAAATTCTAAGATGATTATTCTCTAAAAATATCTATTATTATTATAGAAATAATGAATAAATGGGGCATTGAGTGTACAGTGCTTAAAATAAGGCCTTCTATATAATAAGGGTTCAATAAAATGTAGTGATGCTATTATTATAATTGATGTTTTAGTTAATCAGTGCATTTAGCAGAAACTGAAAATGCAATCAATATAGCTAATGACCTCACAATATTCATTTCCCTCTTCTTCCTTTTAACAATAAAACAACACCCACAGGCACACACACACTGAGTCACCCAGATAGAGACACATTTACCAGCTTCCGTGCATCTAGGTAAGGCAGTGTGGCCAAGGCTGGCTAATGATATATGACCAATAGTGACCTAATGAAGCTTCTGTCATGTCCTTTACAAAAGAGACTACTTGGCCTCCAGTCTTCTTTTCTCCTTCCTAGAGGCTATAATGCAAACATGGTTGTTTTGAGCCAACTTTGAACATGCCATGGACAGCAATACTCCCAGAAATGGTAGGGACACACCCAGAAGAACCCTGGGCCCCTGGTGAAAACTTGTAGCACAGTAGCCTGCCTGCCCTGTTCCTCTCACCTCTGAACCACTATGGGAAATTTGCATGGTGACTTTGTTACAGAAGCTTAGCTTATGCTCTAATACAGGGGTCCTCAAACTACGCCAGCGGGCCACATGTGGCCCACCGAGGACATTTATCTGGCCCACCAGGTGTTTTTGCCTCTGCTGCCTGTCCTGTTTAGCAGCTGACTCATCCCAGACCCACAAAATCTGTTAGCGGAAAATCCATTGGTTGCATTCCCAAACAAAACGTGTAGATTCACTGGAAAAGTTGCAAAAGGAGTTCCAATTTAGATTTAAAGAGCTTCATCTCCATGAACAGGACATACAGCTTTTCCATAACCCATTTTCTATTGACAGTGAAAATGTGGAGGCCAGTCCCTGAAGTCGCCACCCTGGCAGCCCTTCTGCCAGCTTCTCCAGTACCACCTTGGCGAGTGTCTCTGGCAGGCGGGAGCCAGGCGCTGAGGGGTGTGGCGGGGGCAGCCTAGCGCTCCTGTGGCTCCGGCTCCAGCTCTGTGCTGGCGGTGGCTTTCCGGCTTCTCCATGGGGCTGGCCTGCAGTGTCCGGATGTTCTAAGAACATTTCCACTGTTGCTGGAGGACACACACAGTGGCATTCAGAATTCCTGGAGAATTGTCTTTGTGAGAAGCTGGAAGTAGTTCTTTAAATTCCATCTCTTAGGGTGGCGCCTGTGGCTTATCGAGTAGGGCGCTGGCCCCATATACTGAAGATGGCAGGTACAAACCTGGCGTCAGCCTAACTGCAAAAACAGAAAAATAGCCTCGGTGCCTGTGGCTCAATGGGCTAAGGTGCAAGCCACGTACACCTGAGCTGGTGGGTTCGAATCCAGCCTGGGCCCGCCAAACAACAGTGATGGCTGCAACCAAAAAATGACTGGGCATTGTGGGGGGCACCTGTAGTCCCAGCTACTTGGGAGGCAGAGGCAGGAGACTCGCTCGAGCCCAGGAATTAGAGGTTACTGTGAGCTGTGATGTCATAGCACTCTATCCAGGGTGACAGCTTGAGGCTCTGTCTCAAAAAAAAAAAAACAGAAAAATAGCCAGGCTTTGTGGAGGGCGCCTGTAGTCCCAGCTCCTCAGGAGGCTGAGACAAGAGAATTGCCTAAGCCCAGGAGTTGGAGGTTGCTGTGAGCTGTGTGACACCACGGCACTCTACTGAGGGCAATAAAGTGAGACTCTGTCTCTACAAAAAAAAATCATAATAATCATAAACAAATAAATAAATAAATTCCATCTCTTAGTTTTTCAAAGAAATATCAAGAAACCATGAACAACATTAGTAATGAAGAGTTTGACTGCCACTTGCTTGATGAAGGTTTTACTGCCAAGGACATTCTGGGCCAAAAAATCAATGAAGTTTCCTCTTCCGATGATAAGGATGCCTTCTATATAGCAGACCTCAGAGATATTCTGAAGAAACACCGAAGATGGCTAAAAGCTTTTCCTCATGTCACTCCCTTTTATGCAGTCAAATGTAATGACAGTGGAGCCATTGTGAAGACCCTCGCTGCCATTGGGACAGGATTTGACTGTGCTAGCAAGACTGAAATACAATTGGTGCAA
>CAUYRH010088688.1:0-69328 GCA_963574655.1 Perodicticus potto
TGTCAGACCAAATGCTGTTGACTTAACAGTGGCTCAGTAAGATCTCTAGAGGTCCGTATCCTAACTATAGTGTGAGGGAAATGGCTGGCAGCTTGCACTGAGACAACAGCTGGACCAAAAGAGACCTCATGTTTGGAACAAGGAGGGTGAGGAAGCACAGTTTAACAACCGGAGGCCAGAGGAGGGCTATGGGCCAGGCACTGCACGTAACACATGGTCTGACAACTAGAGGCCAGAGGAGGGCTATGGGCCAGGCACTGCACATAACACATGGTCTGACAACTAGAGCCCAGAGGCGGGCTATGGACCCAGCACTGCACGTAGCACATGTTCAAGTCCAGTCATAACCAACCACAGCCTGGTGGGCTAAATGAGCACATGGGGTTATACCTGGACCAGATGACCCACCCCAAGGCCAGGACAATATTTTTACCAGTCCTTTTCTCAATTCCTCTCTGACTTTGGTCTTAGTTTAACTATTGGCTTCAAAGAAAAAAAAAAAAAAAAGAAAACAGAATCATGAAGTGACAGATTTGAAAATTTAAATTGCATCGAATTCAAGAAATGACTGAGTAAACTTAGTTAGCAATACAAAAATTGCCACCATCAAGGAGACAGATAGAAGCGGGTTGAATTGGCTCGGCGCCTGTGGCTCAGCGGGCTAAGGCGCCAGCCACATACACCTGAGCTGGCAGGTTTGAATCCAGCCCGGGCCCGCCAAACAATAATAGTGGCTGCAACCAAAAAAAAATGGCCGGGCGTTGTGGTGGGCGCCTGTAGTCCCAGCTGCTTGGGAGGCAGAGGCAGGAGACTCGCTTGAGTCCAGGAATTGGAGGTTACTGTGAGCTGGGATGCCACAGCACTCTATCCAGGTGACAGCTTGAGGCTCAGTCTCAAAAAAAAAAGAAAATCAAATACCTCAAGAGGCTAATAGTTTTTGGAAACTAAAAGGTGGGGGGAGTATTATTGATATAAAGGACCACAGAGAGAACATTAGAATGGGTACTTAGTTGTTTGATTCGAGTCCTGGCTCTAAACTGTGTGACCCTAACGTAAACCATCTGGTCTCTCCAGTCCTCTATTTCCTCATCTATAAAACAAGGTGACTGGATATGATCTCTTCTGGACCTAATATTTCTAACTTAACTTTCAGACTATAAGAACACAAAAATGACCAGTATTAGGCTATAAGTAGCCAAAAATCAAGAAAAATGGCATTTAGGCAAGTGAAAAGAATCATTGGGAATAGCAGCAGTATGACTGGGAACATACAGATGACCATTCACTTCCCTTAACCTCCCACAATGATGACTACAATTACAGCCTGAATTTTAAAATATTTACAACAGGCATTTACTCAATTACAAATTATATTTTATGACAGGTCATCATATCATCATAACAAAGGAAACCAAAATATGCCGTCCAAAATATACTTTTTGGCATATTTCAAAATGGCTATTCAGAGGGGCTAAAACACAGGAATGGCTCTGAAAGGCTTTTTTTTTTTTTTTTTTTTTTGAGGCAGAGTCTCACTGTCACCCTTGGTAGAGTGCTGTGATGTCCTAGCAACTCAAACTCTTGGGCTCAAGTAATTCTCTTGCCTCAGCCTCCTAAGTAGCCGGAATTACAGGCGCCCACCCAACACGCAGCCATTTTTAGAGATGGAGTCTTGCTCTGGCTCAGGCTGGTCTCGAACTCATGAGCTCAGGCAACCCACCTGCTTCGGCCTCCCAAGTGCTAGGAATACAGGTGTGAGTCACCGCGCCTGGCTTGAAAGGCTGTCCTTTGTGGGGCAGATTTGCACCTATAGAAGAAGTCCACGTTAATGAAGTAAACGGTGGATGCAAACAGGCTGTCTCGGAGCCCTCCATTTCTGCCTTATCCAGATCCAGGCTAGGGAAGATTAACTCCCAGGAAAAGAAGACTAAAAGTCTGACACTTTAAAAGTGGGGCAGAGAAACACACCACAACCTGTTCTCCGAGGGCCACTATCTGAGCGATGTCATCTGCATAGCAAGACAGACTTTGGTCCCCTGTCCCTCCTACAGTCTGTCGTCATATTCTAAGCCTCTATTCTTTTCTGTACGGTATAAAAACTTAAGGTATCTCGCCCTTCTTGGAGTCTCATACTTCGTGTGTGGCTCCCATGCTTATGAGGTCAATTAAGTTTATGTATTCATCCTAGAAAAAGTGCTACATACACCATTGCTAAGTATCACTACAGGTGCCTTCAAAGTACTCCCCCTGGGAAACTATGCACTAATACCAGCACCTAGTATACCCTTAACAGCAATTTTGTAACTCTTTTTCTGGAAAGATCATCAGAGTTGTCATCATACAAGTTCATGAAATGCATCCTAGAAACAGCGTTACATACCTCACCACTGAATAGTACTACACATACCTTGGAAGGACGCCCCGTGGCCATCTGGTCACCAGAGCGATACTCAGCAATAAGGTTTTCTAGGATTTGTTTGCAAACTTAATTGTCTGATCTCATATGTGCACAATAAATTCTTTTTTATTTACTGAGACTTGGTCAAACATTTTATATAATTCTGTTCATATATAGATTTAGGGCTTTTAATATTTGATTTTATTTTCTTAAGAAGAGGCAAAAAAATAATCTTAAACTTGAAAAAATTCCCCAGGTACATTTTGGGGGGCGGGGCTGGTTGTTTTCCTAAAACATCCTGACACAATCAGATCATAGCTAATTTCACACTAATACTGAAAGAATTACAAGAATAGCTTACAAGAATTCTGTTTTTTTAAAAAGATGCCTCACTTCATTTTTCTTCACTTTATTTTTCTTGTAGCATTTATCACTCCCTGAAACTGTAACATATATATTTGTTTTTTTGTCTTCTCTACTGGATTTCCGCCCCCTAGAATTTAAATACCGTAACAGCAAGGACTTTATCTGGATGACTACTGCATTCTAGCACCTCGGAGAGTACTTGATACACTATAGAACTAAAGAAAGACTTGTTGAATGAAACCTGTAATTAATCTGAGCCTCTTGGTTCTACCATGTGTAATTGAGGACAGTAATCCATGGCTGCTTCGTCTACTCTTCACACAATGAAATGAAATAATGTATGTCAATGTACTTTACATATTGTAAATCACTATACGATAGAAGTGAGGTGGTAGTGAAAGATGTTTCCTGACATGGTAGAAGAAAGCTATACTAGCAAATACACAGAAACACATGAATTTTTAATGATAGCCTACAGAATAAAGTTGTACTTCAAAGTTATTGGGTCCATTTTTCTTTATAATAGAAAATATAGCTGAGAAAAGAACACTTGTAGAAGTATAAAATTTCCAAATACCTAAAGGACGTTACCCAGTATTGGACTCTTTGGGGAAAAAAAAAAGACTGAAGAATGGCTTAGCTGACTTATACTAAAACACAGAAATAAAAGATTACAACTAAATTCAATGTCATGAGCTGAACTGCGATTCCTCCAAATTCTTATGCTGAAGTACGAATCCTCACACTGAGAATGTGACTGTATTTGAAGATAGGATCTTTAAAGGAGCAGTTTGGCTAAAATGAGGTTAGTAGTTTGAGCCTCAATTCCATATGACTGGGGTCTTATACAAAGAGGAAATTAGGACCCAGACACATACGTAGGAAGAAGGCTACCACGACACAGGGAGAAACTACCATAAATCAAGGAAGGCCGCAAAACCAGCCTTGCCAACACCTCCATCTCCAACTTCCAGCCCCAGAATCATGAGAAAACATTTTTTTTGAGACAAGGTCTCACTCTGTCACCCCAGATAGAGTGCAGTGGTGACATCCAGCTCACAACAACCTCAAACTCCTGGCCTCAAATGATCATCCTGCCTCAGCATCTGGGGAAGTTGGGGCTACAGGTGCCTACCATCATTCCTGGTCAGTTTTTCCTTTCCTTTCTTTTCTTTTTTTTTTTTTTTTTTTGATACAGAGCCTCAAGCTGTCGCCCTGGGTAGAGTGCTGTGGCATCACAGCTCATAGCAACCTCAAACTCCTGGCCTTAAGTGATTCTCTTGCCTCAGCCTCCCAAGTAGCTGGGACTACAGGTGCCCGCCACAATGCCTAGCTATTTTTTGGTTGTAGTTGTCATTGCTGTTTGACAGGTCCAGGCTGGATTTGAACCCACCATCTCCGGTAATTCTGGCTGGCGCCCTAGCCACTGAGCTACAGGTGCTGAGCCCCTTTTGCTTTCTTTCTTTCTTTTTTTTTTTTTTTGTAGAGAAGTCCCACTCTTGCTCAAGCTGGTCTCAAACTCCTGATTTTCTCAGCCTCCCAATGTGCTAAGATTACATGTGTCAGCCACTGTGCCCAGCCTTAGGAAATAAATTTTTCTTATTTAAGCCACCCCTTCTGTGGTACTTTGTTATGGCAACCTTAGTAAATTAATACATTTTTGTTTTACAGTTTTTGGCCGGGGCCGGGTTTGAACCCACCACCTCCAGTATAAGGGGCTGGCGCCCTACTCCTTTGAGCCACAGGGGCCGCCCTAATACACTTATTTTTTTCTAGAACCTATAAGAAAAATCTTTGGAAAAGAGTTCTATAAAAATTAGGTAAGAAAACTAAAATAATCATTATAAATATTTTATTTTACTTTCATCCCTGATATGAAAACTAACTTTAGTTAGAATTTTTTAAGTACAAATTTGAGTTGCCAAGTTCTTAACCCAATCCAGTTTTCTCACCATATTTTCACATTTTTGCTGAGACAAACTACCCTTTCACAGAGTAGTGGTAGAAGGTTTTATCTAACAGAGCACAGGAGTGAGGTATTACATTTATCTTATCAATTTAGGTCCATGACGGGTTTCATTTTTTTGCATATTAATAGCACAGTTTAAAAGCTGATCACATTGGAGTTGCTGAGATGACCCTCAACTTCTCCATTAAAATACAAAACAAACATAGACAACTATAAATCACCCTATTTCCAGACTCTAGGAGAAAGTTCTACAAAGTCTGTTGTCATTGGCCTTGCAGTTGACAGGTACATTAGAGTCCAGATGTTGCCTCCAAAAGTAAAACATTTAAGGCAAGAAGAGAGACGGGACGATTCTTATAAATTCTTTACTTTCCTTGTGAATTCTGACCCTAGATTCAGAAGTACAGCTGATTTATGGGCCACCACACGCCTTGGCACATAAATAAAGTCCTAATCCTCACACTGAGAATGTGACTGTATTTGAACAGACCTTTCTTCATCTGCTCTTAGAATTTTTAATGTGAAATGTAATTTATCTGCTAAACTCCTAATTTCCTATGCCAGCTTATACAAGAGCAGATAGTTGCTACTGTGTTAACTTCTTCATCCTTTTATCATTAGCAAGGTTTTAAAAATATTTTATGGCTTTTTTTAAATTTTGAACTTTTAATTGTGGTAAATCACACAACATAAAATGTACCATCTGACCCATCTGGAAGTGCATAGTTCAGTAGTGTTAAATATATTCACGCTGTTGAGCAACCCATCTCCAGAACTTTTTTATCTTATAAAGCCGAAATTCTGTGCCCATGAAACAACTCCCCATTTCCCTCTCCCCGGTCCCTGGCGACCACCATTCTCCTTTCTGTTTCTATGAACTTGACTACTCTTGATACCTCATGTCAGTGGGTTATGCAGCCTTAGTCTTTTTGTGACTGATCGATTTCCCAAACTGTAATGTCATGCTATAAAACGTGTCCAAATTTTCTTCCTTTTTAAAGCTGAATAATATTCCATTGTGTGTAAATACAACATTTCCTTTATATAGTTTTCCATCAGTGGACGCTTAGGCTGTTTCCACCTTTTTTGCTATTGTGAAAATCATGCTATGAACATGGATGTGCAAATCTCTCTTCAAGACTCAGCTTTCAATTCTTTGGGATATATAAACAGAAGTAGAACTGCTCAGCTGTGTTTTTTTCTACTCTTATTAATTTCTAATAACTAAAAAATTTAACATATGCCTTTAAATTTACATTCTTAAATTTGCTAAGACGTGAGCAGAGCTGAAAGCTAGATACATAAGAAAAGAAGGCTAAAAATGAACATAGACAAGAATATAGATTGTACTTCTAGGAGATTCAAGCCCATGAGTCCAGAGGCTGCAAACGTAAAGGCTACATCTTAAAGGCTGAAAACCCTATAAGGCCAGACACTTGGTTTCAACATTCTAATAAATTCCAAATACCAATAAATACTATTCAGATTCGAAGGACCACATGATTTGAATCTATTTGAGTCATGAATCCAATCCAATATCATTAGCTATTTCTGTAACTATTTTTTAGATCCCTAATTCACAAACAAGAAAGCTGTTGCTTATCTTTTACATGAGCCCTTAAGACTGTGCTTTTAGTGTTGACTGAGATATGAGAAGGAAACAATAAAAACTGTAAGTGAAAATTTAGTTTAAGCCTGGGCACAGTAGCTCAATCTGTAATCCCAGCACTCTAAGAGGCTGAGGTGGGAGGATCACTTGAATTCAGGAGTTAGAGACCAGCTTGAGCAAGAACAAGACTCTACTAACAAGTCTCTACTAAAAATAGAAAAATCAGCCAGGCGCTGTGGTGGTCCCTGTAGTCCCAGATACTCAGGAGACTGTGGCAGTAGGACAGCTTGAACACAGGGTTTGTGGTTGCTGTGAGCTAGACTAAGGCCATGGCACTCTAGCCTGGGAAACAGAATGAGATTCCATCTCAAAAAGAAAAAAAGAAAGAAAGAAAGAAAAGAAAGTTCAGTTTAAAAATCAGTCAATATGACAAAGGCTGAAATTTGACTCACAAAATCTGTTTCCAGTTTTCCCATTTCTTGCTTGTAGCTTCTCATTCTGTTGCTGTACATTCCTCGACTTTGAGGTGGTATCTCTCGGACCTCCAAATCCATCTGTTCAAGCTAGAAGGCGGAGAAAAATGTGATTTAAACCATATGCTTATTCTTTATTTGACCAAATGCTCACAGCTGAAAGGACTGAATTCTAGGTCTTCATTTTAGAGCTGAGGAAACAGACTTGAGGTGCTAAATATATCAGTTGAGGAATCACACTCAGGGTGCTGAGCGGTTAAATTACACTGGAACTACTTTGGGGCCTAATTTTTGTTTAGCTCAGTAGTTGCTTAAGTACTTGTCAAGTTGACACACAGTGTGCCCAAGCACTTACTTTGTCAAGAATTTCTTTTAAAGACATATGCAATAATCCAAACATTCTCAATAATTTTGATTTTAATATCCTTGGGATCATTCACTACATCCGGTCTAGTCTTCTGACCATGAATCTCTAGAACTGTGAAAAGATAAATCCAACCATTATTTTCTGTGTTTAACCCATGAAACATCAGCCCAGGCTCGGTCATTTGGTTACATTTCTTCTGGAAAGCATTTTCTAATTAGGAAAATCATATACCAACCAACATGTGATCTCAACTTCCAGCCTAAGTCCTGATACTTTACAGCCTCATTAATATAAAATTAAATAGATATAGTAAAATGCTAAATTATACATAATCACTAAAATCAGAGTAAGACTTTTTTTTTTTTTTAACAACCTGTCATCATGTAACACTTTGGATACAACATGTGAGAGTTTAATGGGTAGCAACGCAGAAATATCTTATGATGCAGAACACAGGCTTTGGGGTGAGACTCCTATCTTCGCATTACAGGCTCTTCTATTTACTAGTCATGGGATCTTGAACAGGTTTCTTAACATCTCTGTGCCTTATTTTTCTTATTTCCAAAATTGTATTTCCTTCCAAATGCAGCTGTGAAGATTAAAGGTGGTAATCCCTATAATGTGCTTAGAACAGTATCTCTTACTTGGAAATCACTAGATTAACGTTAATTATAGTAACGATGATTACTAATGATGAAGAAATACAGCAAGCACTACACAAAGTACCAGAAGTAGCTACTTGTATTCAGCATTAAAAAATAAAAACCACTAACAATAACAAATTGACCCAGGCCATGTTTGATAAAATGACATGCAAAAATTTTGTCATAGATTTTACTTTTTAGAGCAGTCTAATAAATTATTTCCCTGAGTAGCATAGGCTTATCACCAATAAAACTCTTATTGGATAAGAATAGAGTAACAGAGACTTAATAACTATAGTAAAATATTGATAAACCAGACAATCACATTTTAATTAATAGGCCTTAGGTTTTATAAGGAAAAAGATAAGCCTTGATTTAAATAGTGATCTTTTAAATTACTGAGAGTTTTCAACATAAATGTGATATACCCATAAATTAAATCATCACTTAGCAATGTAATTATTTAAAGCACTTCTCTAAAATCATCAAGTACTTTGCTCTACCAAGATGAACAGGATCATCTAGAGAAATAACTGCAAAAGTTCATGTATGTAAATCATGAGAGCTGTCTGGGTAATCCTGTAATCCCAGTACTTTGGGAGGCCAAGGTGGGAAGATCACTTCAGCCCAGAAGTTGCAGGTTTCAGGGAGCTGTGATCACACCACTGCACTCCAGCCTGGGTGACAGAGCAAGGCCCCATCTCTTAAAAAAAAAAAAAATCTGAGACTTAAGAACATTTATTTCTGTTTAAGGCATTCTACATGGACACAAAACTAAATTAAATGTAGGTAAGAAAGAAAAAGGAAACACACAACAAGCACTTAAAATGAAACCAGGAATAAAGCCAATATGTACTTGTTCTATGTTGTAAAGGACATTTATGTGGTCAACAGAGATGGAAGACAAAATAACTACAAGATGTGCAGTGTCCAAGAGATTAACACAGACCAACTGTTAGGCAGAAACGAAACTAATCTAATAGTCAAATTAAAAAAATAGGTTTTCTCCCAGGGTCCTCATCAAAAAGGATGGTATGTAACATAACAAACAGTGTCCTTAACAATGATGTCATTAGAATAAAATAAATCGGCTTTCTGATCATTTTAAACAAACGGAAACACATATCTTAGAAGAAATTCTGTACCTTAGTAAATAACTAAAGATGACTATAAACTCCATGAAAGAGCTGTTTTATATTCTTTTCACAGTAAAACAGGAGACAAACTTTCTAACATCATCACAGAACATCTCCAGAAGTAAATCACCAAATAAACCAAAACAGATTTTGACAGCCAAAAAGCTGCCGAGAATTAGCAACTAAACAAGAAGTCAATTCAAGATCCAAAGAACTGACCAGTTGTATTGTCTATGATTATCCCGCCAACCAGGCAGAAGAGGGGCTCTGGGTGGCCACACTGGTATGTAAAAATCAGTCTTGGCTGGGCACGGAGGCTCAAGCCTGTATTCATAGCACTTTGGGATGCTGAGGCTGGAGGATCCGTTGAGCTCAGGAGTTCAAGACCAGCCTAAATAAGAGTGAGACCTTGTCTCTACTAAAAATAGAAAGAAATAGTGGGTGTAGTGGCACATACCTGCAGTCCCAACTACTTGGGAGACTGAAGCAGGAGGACTGCTTGAGCCCAACAGTTTGAGGTTGCTATGAGCTAGGCTGATGACATGGCACTGTAGCAGGCATAACAGAGTGAGACTCTGTCTCATAAATAAATAAATAGGCCAATTTTTTTCCAGTATTTGCTAGATGTAGCAAATTTAGCAGATTTCAAGGTGTTAGTAACAAGTCTTTTGCCTCTGACCCAGGAGTATCATGTTTTCTACAAGCATACATGAACCTATGGCAAGATCACTTGCTAGCTTGTGTAGGGGAAAATCTCAGGCCCTATAAAGTTTCTAACAAAATGCTTGTTTCATAGGATAATTGAGAATATTAATTTTTTATTTCTTTTTTGAGACAGAGTTTCACTTTGTCACCCTTGGTAGAGTGCTGTGGTGTCATAGCTCACAGCAACCTCAAACTCTTGGGCTTAAGCAATTCTCTTGCCTCAGCCTCCCAAGTAGCAAGTACTACAGGTGCCCATCACAATGCCCAGCTATTTTTAGAGATGGGGGTCTCACTCCGGCTCAGGTTGGTCTCAAACTTGTGAGCTCAGGCGATCCACCCACCTTGGTCTCCCAGAGTGCTGGGATTATAGGCAAGAATATTAAATATCATAAAGCAAGTAATATGCTTAACCCAGTGTCTGATACCAAGTATGCCTTTATCCAGGATTTACAGCTATTACAAAAGAATAAAAATTAGAAGTGACATTTAATGAATCACCTTTATTAAAAATAAAATCCCAAGAAGCTATTAAATTCTCAGTTTAAAGACTCATGTATCCTGAATTATAAAATGCTAATCAGTGATGCTTCATATTTCCACAATGTATAAAATAAGCTAGACTAGAGGAAGGCATTAGCTTGGATGACTCTGGCTGTGTGTTAAAATACATCACTAAGTCTGTACATACCAGTTCTTTTGCTTCATCAAGCTGTTTCTCCACATTTGCAACCATCTGTTTCTTCTCATCTGAAACAAATGAAAACATCAACAAACTGCTAAGGATACAAATAAATTTAATACTTCTATTTTATATTTCTTTGTCCTTTCTGGTCAATCAGATTAGAGCAGCGGTTCTCAACCTGTGGGTCGCGACCCCTTTGGGGGTCGAACGACCTTTTCACAGGGGTCGCCTAAGATCATCCCGCATATCAGATATTTACATTACGATTCATAACAGTAGCAAAATTACAGTTATGAAATAGCAACGAAAATAATTTTATGGCTGGGGGTCACCACAACATTAAATTAAAGGAACTGTATTAAAGGGTCGCAGCATTAGGAAGATTGAGAACAACTGGATTAGAGAATATAAAGCAAAAGAGCCATCGTTCTTTGGTGGGTTAGAAACAACTTTAAGTCCCTGATTCTAGGGTATCTGGAAATGTATAATCCTATAGAGAACCCAATTATTAAGATATGCTACACATTTTTTAATATTTCAATATAGTAATAGTCTGATTTCTTTTCTGTATTTATCTTTGTTCATTCTTTTCGAGGCTTTTGTTTCTAGTCCTTATCTTAAACATGTTATTGTTATTAAATAATCTAGTCCTTATCTTAAACATGTTATTGTTATTAAATTTTAAGCCTTTTTAATTCTGTGAAGGCAAAAAGTGGAAACCTAATAAACACATGTATATGTAAAAATAAAAAACCAAAAAAAATAAAAAGATATGCTCTTTTTCAAGAGAGACTAAAAATTATTTTGTTCCTTAGAAGATACTATGTCAATAGCAGCTGATTTAGTGCTGGCTTGAGTTATAACTCTAATAAACTGGGAATAATTGATTTATTCACGCAATTTTAAAATCAAATACAAAAACACTTCCTAAAACTAGGCAAGAATTTATAATCCTTTCAAAAGTTGTATTTTTGTAAGAATCAAGTGTAATGTAAGAAATATATGAAGTCAAGACTACTGATTTCAAACCCACTATCTGATTGGTTATGGGATCCTGGGCAAGAAATATTTCTTCCTGAGACTGAATTTCTACTCTCTAAAATAGAAATAAAAAATATCCTCTGGATTATTTTTAACTCAAATAAGCTTGAGGAAAGGGAAATTACTTTTAAATTGTAAAACGCTAAGTCCAGTTTAATTAAACTCTATCAGAATCAAGTTACAACCCAACTGTAATCCCCTTCTCTGGGAGAGGAGAGGTATGTCATAGCAGATAATTTCAAAAAACATTCCCGTATGTGCACTTCAAATCAATCATTAGCTTATTTACTGATCAAATTTACTGAACATTTATAGTTTTGTCTGCTTAGTACCCTTTTCTTCTTAAGCAAAAGCCCTCCTTCTTCTAAGCTCCCCCCAACTCCAACCCCAACAAGCAGGGTGATAGAAAATGCTCTCTCCTGATATGGCCCTGCTTCTTTGGTCACAGTCACTTGGCAAATGATGGGCAGTTCATCTTAGCTGGAACTGTGCTTAGTAGCACAATCCATCTGGCCACAGTGGTCTGGGGGCGTATGGGGTAAGATAGGCATATGACCTAAGGAGACCAATACAAGTTCCAGAGTAAGAGGAAAGTCTTTTACTCTCTCTTGGTCATGAGACCATGAGCCTAGAAGCTGTTGGCATCCATTGGTCTAGCTCCAAAAAGAAAGCAAGTTTGTAATAGTTGAAAATGAAGGCTGTATTAAAAACAACAGCAGGACGGCACCTGTGGCTCAAGGAGTAGGGTGCCGGCCCCATATACCAGAGGTGGCGGGTTCAAACCCAGCCCCGGCCAAAAAAAAAAACAACAGCAGCAGCAACAACAACAAAAAAGTTGGCTGGGCATGGTGGCTCACAGCTGGAATATAAACAGTTTGGGAAGCTAAGGCAGGGGGATCACTAGAGCCTAGGCGTTTGAGACCAGCCTGGGCAACATAGCAAGACTCTTGTCTTTACCAAATAATAATAATGAAAGAAAGGTGAGAGATAGAAAAATACAGTTAGTTCTTCGTTCTAAATGAGTAAAATGGCTTCACTTAAGAAAAATTGACTTTATCAATGTAATTAAAACATTTGTACCCTTGTAGTAGTCTGCATGAAAAAAAAATTTTTTTTTAATTGACTTTATCATAGTTTGGTTTCCTGACCCCCCAAATTTATTTTTCTTTATTTAAAACTGGGTTTATGTCACAGAGAACTTAACAGAACAGATTAGAAAAGTCATGAAGCTTAAAATGTGTACAACACTTAACTAGCTGACCAGTCTGTTAGAAGATAGTCAATCCTAAGAGGGGATTTTTAGTAGACATGATTATTTTACTAGAATGATAATTAGATTCTGCAAATCCCAACCCCTTCTCTTTGTACTTGCAAATGGGGCGGGGGGATGGATAGCTGTCACATAAAGTGTTGTGTATATTTCCAAAAACTTCTCACTAAGAAAAATATACATTTGGAATTAGAATTTAGTTTACTTTCCCTTCCTTGGAAAGGCTAAGTCTATATATGGCCAAATTTGTGTGATAGAGTAAAATAAAAATAAGACAAGCCCACTTTGGATCTAGCCTGAGACTGTGTATTTACCTGGCAAAAGGAATATCTGCTTTTTTAAAGGTATTCAGTCATTAGTAAAGTCCAGCCATGGACCCCCAGGATTAATATGCATCAATTATTCTCATTAACGAAACAAAGAAGGATGCCTCCCTTGACTTGTGCCGCCTTTTGCAAATATCCCTCTCTTTTCATCTACAGCTAATTTTCTTGAAAGCAAGGGTAGGCTTCCTCATCTCCCACCCACTCCCTGTGAGCCAGCTCCTGCTTCCACCATCCCTTCTACATTACTCTCCCTAAGATTAATAACATCCCTTTCTTTGACCAAACTAGTAGATATTCTTTGGTCCTATTTTTATTTGCTCTTGTGGCTTCTGCCACTTTGTTCCCCCCATCCTGTAACTTTCTCCTTGCCTGGCTTCTGTGATGCACCAACTGTGTGGTTCTCCTAAATGGTCATCTGTTTCCATGTTCTCTGCCCAGCACTGCATTTTTCAGCCCAGATTTTAACTGTCAGTGTTTCTCAGAGCTCAGAAAATTGCTTTTCTTCTGTGACTATTCTCTATGTCCCTGGACAATTTCATCCATTTTTTAACTATCACATTTTGTATTTATAATCTTAAATCTTTATCTCTAATCCTATTAGGTTCCTAGGACCTTTCATCCCAATGCTTATGCATGTCTCTTATACCAGGAGCACCTGGCAAATCGCTATTCAAGACACTCTTCAGAAATCACTACTCCTTTGAAAACTTTCCTAACCCAACAAGAGTTAATCACTTCCTCCTACATAAAACACCTATAACTCTTTACATAACCCTAATGATTTCTCTCTCATATGAACAGATCTGATTAACCTTTCTGCTTGGGGGTTCTGGGAAGACAGAAGCGATGTCTTAATCATCTTTATGGTCCTATGCCAGCACTGAGCATATGTGTAATTTTTTAAAAAATGATGGCAAATTAAATAAAAAATGTGGGGCAATATAATAATTTACAAAAGAAGCTATGATACTATAACCACTTTGGTTTCCCTGCCTCCGTGCTCCTCCTTCCCCATTTACTCTTCCCAAAATTTAGCTTCTGTTAGATCAGCTGAGCCTAAGACGCTCCACTTTCCAGACACGAGCAGTCTTCCCAACCACACGTTGGCCAGTCTGTACTCTGTACACTAACCACATAGACAGGGCATTACTAACCAAACAAATCTCCTTTTTTCTTCTTGTTTATAAACCATTTAGGGTTCTCTGGTTGAGTATAATATAAGTAATTATGGCTAATGCAAGCCAAAAAAAGATGTCAAAATCACATGAGGTGACTCACAGAGCCAAAGGGGAAAAGATGAGCCATCTGGCTGGGGAAGGACAGTATGAGGAGGGGCTCAGGGAACTCACTGACGAACAGCCTCCACTCAAGGAGTCTTGAGCAGCTCTAACTATTCCCTCTCCTTGGTTCGTTCTGATCAGAATTCAAGTTCCTGACAAAAATTCTTGAGTAACACGGTCACTTTCTGACCTGGAGATGGTAGGGCAGCTCGCCGGTTCCACCAAGACTGAAGTAACGGAATTTAGGTGCTGCCTCAATGGGAAATTGAGGTGCTGTTGTCTGAAGATACGCTGGAGGATTCTGGGTAACAGATCGCCACTGTACCCATTTATTGCAAACTTTTAGATGTGGTAATATTGTTTTTCACCATTTCTATCTGTCCAGACCCCACCTATCTGTCCGGGAGAACTCCCAAGACACACACTAATCACCTCTGAATTATTTTTGCTCTACTCCAGGGGTCTGACGATCACCAGAAATTAGGTTCTGCAATCTCATCTTCAGTCTCATCTCCAGTTCCTTCCTCCAAGGTCCACTCTTGACACATCTGTGTCCCACCTCCCCATGTAGCATGGAGAGCTATACATGGTAGGGGTCACTGAGTGCTTACTGAACAAATTAATCAGTCTTGGCATTCACCAAAATATTTGTTATTCACAGAGAAACGGAGTACAAGAAAAACTGTATCAGTGAGAATTGGGGCAAATCTTCCTGCTTGAAATGATGAGTTTCCCTTTATGAAAATAATAATTACATTGGGATTGAGGTGGAATAATACAAGCAGATAATTTTTTTCATAAAATCCATTTCATCATTGTGCTGACAAAAATAACAATGGAATGGAGACAACTTATGATGGGCTCTTAACAGGGCCCATCTTCATATTTTTAAGAAAAGAATTTGAAAAGTGATGATGGCGGGGAGCATAAAGGAAGGAACGAAAGGAAGTAGGAAAAAAGGAAGAACAGATTGAATTAGGTTACCTTCAAAATACCTACCAACACTAAGTTTTGGTAACCTGGCAGCATTCCCATGCAATTCCCAAGAGAGTTTCATTCTGCCCATCCAAAGACATCCCCTTTATAAATGCAATGTCCCTAGGATGCAGACTTTTGTAACTAACAGCTCTCATTATCTTTAACAGTATCACAGTCAATCCTTAAAACAGTGCTTTTAGGGGTACTATTATTATCCCATTTTCAGGCCAGTAAATAAATTCAGAGGGATTAAATTATTTCTCCAAAGTTCAACAGCTAATAAATGACAGAATTGGAATTCCAGTGGGGTCTGTTTTCCTGAACAGTGCTTTTAACTTCTATATTTGCTACCTAAAATGCACTAGATAAACAAACCCCCAACTTGTTTTTTGCATATAGGCATGATAAGTGCTGACATATATATGAGTCTTAGCATAGTATGATCTCTTCTTGCCTACTCAATATTTACGAAAGTGCTTTGTGCTGATATACACACAAATCTCTGCACGGTATGAGTAAGTATCTACTGAAGTGTTTAGTCAGCACTGAACACTCCCAATAAAGTCCACTGGAAGTGTCAGGGCTCACTCGAATTCAGTTGCAAGTGCTCGTCACTGTGTAATGTAGGTATTTTAAAGTAAAACTAGCTGTAAACTATGTCATACTAAGAGGCACGGAGTGAAACCATGCACAGAAGAACAGAGAATTTTAAAGTGGTGTACAAAGGTTAATGTCAAAATAAAGTCATTCTAGCATGATCCAAGTGATGATGGGTTAGAGCTGGGGATATCTGTATGAACTCATGTATAACTTACTATATAAAAATCATGAGGAAAACATGGAGCAATTCCCAACTGAGGGAATATTCTTGAAAATAGCTGACCAGTGTGCTTCTAAACTTTAAGGTGATTATAAAAAGAAAAAAATGGCAGTCTGAGAAACTGTCACAGTCAAGAAGAGCCTGATGAGCCACAACAACTAAATGTTTGGAGTATCCTGGTTTGGATCCTGGAATAGTAAAAGGGCAAAGGGTTTAGGTTTTAAAAAAAATTAAGTTAAAAGAAAACAAGGAAATCTGAGAGAGCATGATAATAATAACAACGTATCAATATAGGTTCACCAGCTGTAACAAATGTACCACATTAATGTAAGATGATACTAACAGGGGAAATGAAGAATGGAGTATATGGGCAGTCTATGCACTATCTTTGTGATTTTTCTGAAGTTCAGACTGTTCTAAAATTTAAAAAATATATATTATTTTTCAGAAATGAAGCCATGGCTCAGCGCCTGTGGCTCAAGCGGCTAAGGCGCCAGCCACGTACACCTGAGCTGGCGGGTTTGAATCCGGCCCGGGCCTGCAGAACAACAATGACGGCTGCAACCAAAAAAAAATGGCCGGGAAAAATGGCCGGGTGTTATGGTGGGCGCCTGTGGTCCCAGCTACTTGGGAGGCGGAGGCCGGAGACTTGCTTGAGCCCAGGAATTGGAGGTTGCTGTGAGCTGTGATGCCACAGCACTCTATCCAGGGTGACGGCTTGAGGCTCTGTCTCAAAAAAATAAATAAATAAATAAAAATAAAAAATGAAGCCATTACTTAGGTTGACTAAGTCGTTGAAGGGCAATAGGTCCCTTTAACAATGTATATACACATACATACAATACACAAGTAAGTACATAGATCTGTAAATATATACACATATATACACCTATGTTTATATGTGTGCATATTATTCAAAGATGAATAAAACCTCACAAATGCTCACATTGTTAATGAGACATAACTGGGCTAACTAGATATAACAGCTGAAGGCTATTTTCCGTACGTTCAACTGAAAACGTTGGACCTTACCCAGCAACTCAAGAAGCTGATTATGAGGTAGTGATGGGGCAAACTGTGGTGGCAGTGAGTTCCTCAGTCGGGACTGGCTGGAAATCATGTCTTCAGCTACTACTCTCTAGAGCAACAGAGCATTAATATAATGCAAGACACATCAGTAATTTAAAATCTTCTAGTAGCCACATTTTAAAAACTAACAAGTGAAAGTAACATTATTAGTTTTAATAATGTTTTTAGTTTTAAGATTTAACCCAATATTTCTAAAACTTTATCATTTCTCAATGTGGCAATAGCCACATTTCAAGTGCTCAAGAGCTACATGTAGACAGTACATCTCCAGAACCACATATATTTTAAGCAAACCATGGTATTCATAAATGAAAGTAGAATCTTCTGAATTCTTTCATTACAACCTTGCAAAGGAATGAAAGAATCAGAGAATAATGTTTATGGAGTCATCCATACATGGCTAAGTCTAGATGGTCTACAGCAGTGATTTTCAACCAGTGTGCCATGGCATGCTGATATGCCATGAGAGAGGATCTTAGATGTGCCATGAAAATTTTTAAAGATCATTAATTAAATTATTTTTGAAAGAAGTTCAAAGGACAGTAAGTATATTCTTTTTTAAAACTTTTTTTAATCAACATAATTTAAGTGTGCCTCAGAAGCTTAGCTATACATTCAAATGTGCCATGAGATAAAAAAGATTGAAAAACACTGGAGAGACAATCCTCCCAGGCTTGGCATAGCTAATCTAC
This sequence comes from Perodicticus potto, assembly GCA_963574655.1. Lineage (NCBI taxonomy): Eukaryota > Metazoa > Chordata > Mammalia > Primates > Lorisidae > Perodicticus > Perodicticus potto. The sequence continues at coordinate 17,846 of CAUYRH010088688.1, forward strand.
TAGACTTGAACACTCCTTTCCAGAGAGGAAACCCACCTTGTCCCATACCATTTTCACTTCTCTCATTTCCACCTTGATATCCTTAGTTCAAAGTCCAGTTCCAATTTCATATCCAAAAATCCCTCATTGCTCTCCTCCTTTCAAATATAAGTATTCATCAAGAGAAATTCACCTAATTCTAGGCACAGAAAGAAAACAAGAATTGAAGTCCAAGAATTCTTTAAGAATTCAATTAATGGCCAGGTGTGGTGGCTCATGCCTATAATTCTAGCAGTTTAGGAGGCGAAGGTGGGAGGATCCCTTGAGCTCAGGAGTTCAAGACCAGCCTGTGCAAGAGAGAGACTCCATCTCTACTAAAAATAGAAACATTAGCTGGGCATTGTGCCTGGCACCTGTAGTCTCAGCTACTCGGGAGGCTGAGGCAGGAAGATCATTTGAACTCGGGAGTTTAAGGTTGCTGTGAGCTAGGTTGAGGCCACTGCACTCTATCCTGGGGCAACAGAGTGAAACTGTCTAAAAATAAAATGAAAGAATTCAATTCACATGACAAAGTCTGAAGAGATGGGTCCTGGATAATCCTATCAGCTGTTATTTTCTACAGCAGCAGCAGGAACAGCAGCAGCAATGTCACTAATGGCTAGTTTATCGTACACTTTCTCTGTTAGAACTGTGCCAGCATGTTACATGTTTTATTCCATTTGATTTTTACAACATTGTAAGGTGGGAATTCTTACTCCCATTCTACAGATGGAGGAAGCAGGTCTAAAGAGGCCAAGCAATTTGCCCATGATTGCACATCTAGTAAGTAGCAGAACTGGGATTCTAGACAAATCTGGAATCACGTCTGAGGCTGAACTGCTTTGCTGTAATACTTTTTTGGTACATTTCTGGCTACAGCCACAAAGTGATGGGATTCACAACAGACCATTTATCTCTCTGAATTGTGAGCTAAGCAACTAATCGCAATAAAACTCACTTTGAGATCCTTCGGGATGACATAACGGAACCTCTGCATCAGTGGAAAACATCCCCCACTTAGGATTCACTCCCATCACCACAGGAAAAGGAATTTCACATAAGAGTATTTAGTTGTGTTTTCTACTCATCCATTTTCCTGACTTTGCCACAGAACAGTAATAATTAAAAATCATTTTTCAAATATAGTGTCATGAGAGTATTAAAAGGACTCATCCATCTCAACAGTCCAATTACTAAAATATTAATAGTTAAGATTCAACACTTTAGTAGCAAAATCTTTTTATTATTAAAACAGATAACAGAGGAATCAAATTTCTTTCTTAAAACAAAGTTGTAAAATGTTCAATCTTTTCTATTCTCTTTGGAAATAACACTTTAATTTGCTAAACATGCAAAGCAGAGAGTAAAGTTCATTTCACTAGATCTACTCACTCTATTTCAATTTAAATAAGTTAGTATGTTCAGGAATAAACTGCTTTGGCTGGAAAGTTTGCTCTAGTTTTTAACCTTCTTAAGTAAATTACAACTTATCTCCTCTGGCTCAATTTCAGCTGAACCATACCCTCTAATGATGCTCAGAGAGAAACATTATAATTACTTTTAATCATACTATTTTTGCCATGGTTGTACATATTAATTTCTGTTAGTCCACAGACATTTATCTGAAATTCATAACTACATGGACATATTTTTTCGTCTTTTTCAATTTATCAATTAGAAACAGATTATAAAGGGAATAAGCATCATTATAAAGAGGGAGGCCATTGCATTTTTAAGAGTTACAACTATTTATTTAATTATTCAAATCAGTAAGCATTTATCCAGGGCCAGCAATGCAGTCTTCTTTCAATTGTAATATAGAGGCTGTGTTTGGGCCTTATATTATACCACAGATAAGGAGAAGCATGGCTTTATTCTTAAGGTTCTTAAGTCAAAAAGTTTTCTTCTATGTGTTAAGAATTGTTATATTAAAACATAAAACCAAGAAAAACTTAATTGTAACAAAATCTATTTTCTTGGAAACAATTTTTACAACTTTGTAAGCAGGGATGGCTTTGTTACTTTGTAAAACAGTTGCCCAATACAAAAGCTATTAGCCTAAAGAAAAGTTTCTCCTGCTAAAACAATTAAAATTATAAATCAGCAAAAAAATCCAACTGAAACCACAGTTCTGATAATCTAAGGCTCTGGGACTCAATTCAATAGAAGTAGTTTCCAACAACAATGACAATAAAAATCAAGATGATCTTGGGCAGTGGTGTCAAGAAGAACTGAAGAGGTGAGGTGATGTATCATGAAGTGATGAGGCCATCGGCCACTTTCGCCACAAAAATCTCTGAGGCAGCAGAGCTTGATGGTACATGCTACCTTGGTTCTCTCCTCTTGTTCCCTTACTTGGACTCATAAACCTCTTTAAGACATCATCCACCTCCTCCAGAACTAACTGGGACTTCAGGAGATGAGTGGGGTGTAAGTTCAGAGATCCTGGCTTCAAGCAAATATCCCTAATAACAGAAAATAGGTGAGGGGAAGAAAAACAAAGAAATAAAGGAAGAAAATTGTTATAATCACTTAAGTTTGGGGGGGGGAAGTAAGGGAAAGGGAAAGAGGAATGACAACTTAGGTCCAGGAGAAATTATTGCTGGCATCAATGACTTGACTGACAAGTTGGGAAACTGAGGTTTCTCACCAGTCTACAGATCAATGAGCACCCCCTTTTCTACACTTTACACCCCAGAGCTAAGGTAGGGCCACCTCTAGCAGACAGATGATGATTCAATTTCCCTAACTAACCAAAAAATAAAAATCTTATCTGTAACCAACTACTCAGATAAATCTGTACTTAGAAGAAAGATAAATCCTGAAATATCTTAAAACAAAATCACAAAACATCATATTTATAACCATGTACTGATTGACTTCACCATTTTTTTTTTGAGCCTCTAGTAAGCAAATGCCAAGGAAATAAGACATAGTGCCTACCTTCACATTGTTGACTGACAGTCTATTTGGCATGGAAAATAAGACTTACTAAAACACAAAAATAAAATCAAAAACACTTCCAAATGGGATATGTAAAATTTTAAATGCAAGCAACTGTTCTTTACCAAGTTCTACATAAAATTTAAAAATTGTGTTATAAATTCCCAAGAAGAAAGAGAAACAAATACGGGTGGGAGTGTGAAAAATACTAATGATAACAGCAGGTAACACACAAGAAAGAGCTTTACCCATATCATTTAATCCCCACAACAACCCTATGAGAGAGTACAATTTCCTCACTTACCAGGATGGAACGTTGAGAGAGGTTAAGACACTTGCCTAAGAGGCAAAGTTGGGATTTGAGCCCAGCCACCCTGGCTCTTAACTCTATTTTGCTGCACATAATAATAACATTATTACTAAAGCTGTTGCATACTGCAGATCCATAATCTTGTAAAACTAAGATTCAGGGAAACATCCTCAAGGTTATACAAGCTACAAGGAGGTAGAGTTAGGACTCAAACCCAGATGGCTCAGATTCCGAAGTCTTTTGACTGTACTTCACAACCCAACTTGCACTCTTTACCCTCAACCAAGTCAAGCCCCATCTCTCCGGGAGACCGTCAGCACCACCCACTCCTGCCTCGCGCCTCAGTGACACTACTCGTCCAGGCGGCGTTCCACAGCCCCCAGCCTCCCCGATCTCCGGACCACTCTGGCCCAGCAGGGGCAGGGTTCTCACCAGGCGGGAGTCGGGGGACCCTCGCGATCTTGCTGGTGATCTCTGCAGTGAGCACCGCGAAGTCCTGCTCGTAGCCTTCGAAGTCAGACGACATGGCTGCTCCGGAGTGACTGGCCGGGGGTCAGAGCCTGGGTCGAGGCAAGGACCGCGCAGGCGGGCGTGGGGCAGCGTCTCAGGGACCCCGGGAGGCACCCTGGAGCGCAGAGCGGAGAACCGGGGACAGCTCCCAGCCCAGTCGCTTCCTGGTTGTTCGTTGCGATCTCGGTCCTCCGGAAATTTGGCTGAGTGCGCTTTTTACTTTCCGCTCAGGCTTCAAGATTCAGAAGTGCACTAAGGAAAAACGCCCCAATTCGTGCCCCCTCCAATGCCTCCGAAAATATACGAGTTATCTGGGACCGCTGAAGCATTTTTCTCTCCCATGTGTTCTGGGAAACGGTTCCAGCTCCCCAGGCTCCAGGTCGCAGGAGCTTGCTTCCCGAGGAAGGTCTGACGAGGCGAACCTCCCGGAAGTGGCTGTGACGGAGACGGCGCGGGGGACTGAGCGGGACCGTGTCGGCGAGGGCGCTGGCGGGGAGACGCCCGGTGGGAGCAGGTCCTTCCTTCCAGTCTCTCGCAACCCGCATTTGCTTTCTGCTTGCCCTGAACTGTGGTTTCCAAGACGGAGTCATCCCACGAGGAGAAATTCTGTTCCGGGTGAGCCCAGACCGCCCCGGATATGCGATGGCTGAGGAGCGGGCGCCGGGGACCAGACCGAGCTGGGAGTCGAGGCGGGGCACGGAACCACGATTTGGGCGGTCTTTGCCCCACCAAAGTGGGCCACAGCCTCCCGAATGTTGCGACCAACCTCGCTTACCAGGATATTCCGTCCCTGAGCGAGGACTTACTTCTAAACGCTCTGCTGCATAACACGGGCGGGAAACTGAGGCAAAAGGCGCCCCCCCCATCTGTCGCGTGGGAATCTCTATTATCCTTACATCTCAGATCCTCAGTCAGAAATGCCCTTCTGCAAATCTGCGCCGCGCTCCCTGTCCTGCCTTTCTCCTCTCTCACTCCCGGAGGCACTTCCTCTTCTTTTTCCCCCTCAAATCTTATTCGTGTTCATTCTCCTATATTTTTTTAGTCATTATTTCACGCACACCCTCCCCCCCTTCTCTCTTGCACTCTTCGCCCTTTCTCTTGCTTCTTCACCTTTGGCCCAAATAAACTGTCATGTTGATGTTTGCGGGGGCAACTGTAGGCAAACGGCATAGGCCGTGTCTGACTCATACTTGGCTTAACTCAAGCCTTATCAGAGGAAGCTTAAAAGCCTCAAAGCAAGTTAGATGACTTGCCTTCTATTCTGGGTTCAGCTGTTCCTTACTTGTGACCTTGATCTAATCACTTAGCTTCTCTAAGCCAGTTTCTAGTCTGTGAAGAAGGAAGCTGGATTAGTATCACCTCTAAAGCCCTGATTCCCAGCTTTAAAATTCTTTTGTCTTCTCAAACCATTCACAAAGTGTTGGACAGTCAAGCTAGGAACGAAGGATAAAAACAGATAACTGTATTTTGGAATCAAATGTCCAGTTACATGGCATTGAAACCATAATAGTATTTTGGATAAATCAAAAGTAATTCTTTTTGACGTTTGACAAAATGCTCATCCCAAAGTAATTCATTTCTGAGATGCTTTTGTTTAGGTGCTTGTTGGAGTTAACAAGCACAGTATATAACAGTTTTTACTGAAGTTTCCTGTTTTGTTTTCTTTAGGTTGAATTTCAAACTCAAGATACTGGATTCTCCTAGTTAAGAGCTTGGAGTGCTTAACAGTGAAGATGGCATAATCTGGTTAACATTTCACAACTTACAGGCATGACAATTAAAGAATACACATGGACTTGTGGCACGTGGAAATGTGTGCACAGAAAAAGGAAATCTGTAATTATTTAAAAGTAGGAAGGCATTCGTCCTCTCCAAAATGGGTACATTCTGCTCAGTGATCAAGTTTGAAAATCTCCAAGAATTAAAGAGACTATGTCACTGGGGTCCCATCATAGCCCTTGGTGTTATAACAATATGTTCTATAATGGCCATAATTGACTCTGTGTTGTGGTATTGGCCCTTACATACAACTGGAGGAAGTGTGAATTTCATCATGTTGATAAATTGGACTGTCATGATTCTTTATAATTACTTCAATGCAATGTTTGTTGGTCCTGGATTTGTCCCTCTGGGATGGAAACCGGTAAGAAAAAGATTCCTTAATATAATGAACTCTAATGATAATTGTATATAGTAAAACTTACACAGTTGAGGCTCGGTGCCTGTGGCTCAACGGGTTAAGGCGCCAGCCACATACACCTGAGCTGGCGGGTTCGAATCCAGCCCAGGCCCACCAAACAACAATGACGGCTGCAACCAAAACATGGCCGGGCGTTGTGGCGGCCGCCTGTAGTCCCAGCTACTTGGGAGGCAGAGGCAGGAGACTCGCTTGAGCCCAGGAATTGGAGGTTGCTGTGAGCAGTGATGCCATGGCACTCTATCCAGGGTGACAGCTTGAGGCTCTGTCTCAAAAAAAAAAAAACTTACACAGTTGAGAAACCAATGCACTTGTGCAAATAGCTAAACTAGAGTGTGATGAGTGCTGTTGAGCATTTTCAACTGGGGATACACGGGAGAAGTGAGTTTCTACAGGAGGCAGGGAAAAGAGCATTTCAGGTTGAGAAATGGTAGAAGCACATACTCAGAAACAGTGGATAGCCTTGTGTCCACTGTGACTGGAAAAACAATCATGCCGTGCAGAGAAGGCTGAAAGGAAGGTGGATCAAGGTAGGTCTTGAATATGTGAGAAGTCAGACCATAGGAAGTTATTACAGGCTTTCAAGCAGAGCTCTGCCATAGAGTTGTATTATAGGAATATTATTTTGATAATAGACCATTTGTATTAGAAATTACAGGAAAGGAAACTTAGGAAGTGATCAAATTGTCCCCAAAAGAAATGACAGAGATAATATCAAGGAGGGGCAAATTTCAGAAAGAGTATCAATGCATGCTTGAACCCCCACTCTAAAATACTTGACAAGTTGTCACCGACCTTTTTCTGAACTCCAACTAAGATTTGAGGTAGGAGAACCAACTAGTGACATTGGATTTAGATGAAGAATGGGCAAGAGGAATTTAAAGTGATTCTGTGTAATTGAGAGAACAGTGCTGCTCTTATCAGAAATCTGTTCCTTAAAAATATTTTAGCTTAAATAAAAGGACTAGCAATGCAGGTAAGAGTCCATCCTTCCCCTATCTCCCATTTTAAAAAAAAACCATGCCGTAGGAAGGCATTTATTTATAAAACCTAACTTGTTATTATTTGGGTTCAGGTATCTGATGTATTTTTGTTTCTATTTTGTTACCAAGGAAAATTCTCAGGATACCATGTATCTCCAATATTGTAAAGTCTGCCAAGCATACAAGGCACCACGTTCTCATCACTGCAGAAAATGTAACAGGTACCTGTCTTTCTTGCAGTCGGTTGGGAACTCAATTTATAATCCTAGTACTATTCTCTGCAGGGTTGCCACTTTACAAAAGCTATTGTCAAAATACTTGTGTTCATAATCACCACTTTACAATAAATTATCAGTTCACATAATAAATTTCATTTTTTTAATTTGCTTTTTATTTCAAATTAATATGAGGGTGCATATTTTGAGGTTACATTGTTCTCACTTCCAGGGCAAAGTTCCATTTGTAAAAGAGCCCCTCACCCAGGAGGCATGTTATATACATTCACTGTGTGCACATTAGGTGAGACCCCTCCTCAGGACCTCCTCTCTTCTGCCAGTCGTCTTCCACCCCCGCCCTCTACCTCCATGCTAGACTATATTTGTGGTTTATTGTTCATATGAGCATGTAAATGTTTGTATGTTGGTAAGAAGAATGTATTTCAACTCCATCCAGGTAAATATAAAAGATGTAAAGTCTCCATCTTTTTTAATGGCTGAATAGAATTCTATAGAATACATACACCACAGTTCTTTGATCCATTCGTGGATTGATGGGCACTTAGGTTGCTTCCATGACTTGGCAATTATGAATTCAGCCACAGTAAACATTCTGGTGCAAATGTCATGTTTATTTGTGATAAAATGATTTTTGTTTTTCAGGGTAGATACCTAGTAATGGGATTGCAGGATCATATGGAAGGTCTACTTTTAAATCTTTAAGGATTCTCCATACTCCTCTCCAAGAAGGCTGTAGTTTGCAATCCCACCAGCAGTGTAGAAGTGTTCCCTTTTCTCCCCATCCACACCAGCATCTCATGTTTTGTGACTTTGTGATGTGGACTAATCTTGCTGGGGCTAGGGGACATCTTAGAGTGGTTTTGATTTGCATTTCTCTGATGATTAAAGACGATGAGCATTTTTTCATGTGTTTGTTGGCCATTCGTCTGTCATCCTCAGAGAGTTTCTGTTCACATCTTTTGCTCACTTATATAGGGGTTTGCACTTTTCTTATTATTTAATTTGAGTTTTGTGTAAATTCAAGTTATCAGGCCTTTTGCAGATTCATAACATGCAAAAATCTTCTCCCATTCCAAAGTCTGTCTGTTTGCTTTGTTTGTGGTACTCTTAGCTGTGCAAAAGCTTTTTAGGTTAATCAAATCCCAGTTATTTATTTTTGGTGTTCCTCCAATTGCTAGGGGTAGGTCTTCCTCATAAAATTTTTTCCCAGGCCAATATCTTCAAGTGTTTTCCTCATACTCTCTTCTTGAATTTTTATTGTTTTATGTCTTAAATTTAAATCTTTTATCCAATGAGAATTAATTTTTGTCAATGACGAGAGGTGTGTGTTCAATTTCAGATTTCTACATGTGGCTAACCAGTTCTTCCAGCACCATTTGTTAAATAAGGTTTCTTTTCTCCAGTGCGTGTTTTTGTTAGGCTTATAGAAAATCAAATGATGATGTGTGCCTGGGTTCATCTCTAGATTCTCTGTCCTATTCCATAATATAAGTCTCTATTTTTGTGCCAGTACCATGCTGTTTTGATCATTATAGCCTTGTAATATAGCCTGAAATCTGGCAACGTGATGCTTCCAGATTTGTTTTTATTTCTAAGAACCGTATTTGCTATTTGGGTTTTTTTCTGGTTCCATATGAGTTGAAGTACTATTTTTTCAAGTTCTTTAAAGTATGACATTGGTGCTTTGAGCAGAATTGCATTAAATCTATAGATTGCTGTAGGTAAATTTCTTTCTTTTTTTGTAAGTGAAATTATTTTTCTAGAAAATTACAGATTTATTTTACATTTTGCCCTGTAAGAGCAGAGTTATATAAAGGTATACCTTCAGTTTGTTTCATATATAAGGATTAATTGTGTTTATCAGCTGTAATCTTGATTGACTTAAAATTTGTTCTGAGTCTGAATTATAAAGGAGACATGCTTCTCGCATTACTTAGCAACAAACATTTACACATTATACATATATAATAAATGAGTCTGGCTGCCCATTATTACAACTATTTCAATATGAAAAACTTACTATTAAAAATTTGAAATAAGCTGGAACCTTTTATGAATAGCTATATCCACTGACTAATAAGAAACTTAGAGAAGCTTTGAAGGCAAATCAAGTTTGATTTGAGGTCAGAACATTTTCTTGTAGTGACAACAAGGAATGGAAGCACAGTTAAATCTTATTATACTACATATTTTACTCTGGAGTTACCTTGTTCAGCTCAGAGATTTCATAAGGATACTATTAAAAGAGGAAGGAAGGAAGTTACAAGTGTTTGTTAGGGCCCATCTAACCCCAGTGGAGATTTATCAGTGACGTTTATGAGTCTCTATTACACTTCACTTTAGTCACTGCCTTTCCAACCTGGAGGAAGACCAGAGAACAGGTGCTTTCTTTATAATGAATCTCTAATTTCTCTAAAAAACACAATTATAGGGTGGTGCCTGTTGCTCAGTGAGTAGGGCACCGGCCCCCTATACCAGGGGTGGCAGGTTCAAACCTGGCCCTGGCCAAACTGCAACAACAACAACAACAAAAAAACCACAATTATACTTGACATCTTTTCCTCAGAAGCTATTACAAAGCCTGCCTTTCCTTGTGTTGTTTACAATTTCAAAAGAGTCCCTGGTCATAATTGTTTAAAAGCTCATAAACATTTTTCTTTCTGTTCCATGGAGTATAATTCCCCTATGACTCCTGGATATGCTGCTTTCCTATTTGCTTGATCTTTGAAGACCAAAGTTATTTAAAGTGACAGGATTCTCTGCTTCAATGTATTATGTGAACTTTTCTTGTTAGATGTGTGATGAAGATGGACCATCACTGTCCTTGGATCAACAACTGTTGTGGTTTCCAAAATCATGCTTCGTTCACACTGTTTCTCCTTTTAGCACCACTGGGTTGTATCCATGCTGCTTTCATTTTTGTTATGACTATGTATACACAGCTTTATAATCGGGTAAGTAAAAAAAATTGTTACAAAATGATTCATACTAGATTAAATGGTTATCAAAATTATTTAAGAAGTTCATTTTGGATATGAACTTTCTATGATTTAGGTGGGGAGACAGAACTTTGCTTACTGTTATGTGGGTTCCTTTTTAAAAAAACATTAAAACTTAATTTAAAATGAGGAAAGTTTATTTTGTTCTGGAATCTTACCTTACATGCTCTAGTGGAAGTTGATAATTATTTTAGTACTGCACATATAATTTATTAAACTTTAAACTTAATAGTTATGGTAAGAATAGTGGAAAACAGAGCAAAGAGGGAAAAAAGACAATATTGATGGTTTCTGTTTTCATCTAATACATATGGCAACTTGCAGCCTTTGTTTCTGACTCCAGTGCCCAGGAAGGTGGCTGATGGAACAGATACACACCCTAAAATATGAATATATTAAACCAGACGCAGTATGGGCAAGTGGTCATATTACAAAATCTGGGGGTCACAAATTAAACTCTCTAAAGAGGTCTAGAAAGTAAATGAGAGAGATAGGCCTGATGGGGCTGCGGCAAACTGAAGCGTGCCCACTGTTCATGGAGAGCACATCCTACATTTGATCAGCCACTTTGTGGTGTTTGGGAATCCTAGCCCAGTGAGGTCTTTTACTTTCTCTCTCTCTTTTTTTTTTTTTAAGAAAAATGAGAAAATCTGGGTTTTTGTGTGTCTTCTGATTTTTAAATATTGGCCCCTGACTCTGAATATTTTAAAACATTGTGCAGGCCACCCAGTGCGCATCTGCAGGCCATATTTTGCCTGCATTTGGTTAATAACCAATGGGTGTGAAATATGAGGGCTGAGGACACAGCTGAATTCTAGGCTGTACTTGTTGTGAAAGAATATTATAAAATAGCAAGATGATGGAAAACACAGTTACATTTGTGTTTCTTTATATTAATGTGTTTGTGGGATGTAACTGACACTTTCTGAGGAAACGAAAGAAAAAGTAACACTTGAGAAAAAAGAATTACACCATGCATATTATTCTAAACTCAAGCCACAGTATTAATTTCAAACAGCTGTTTGTTTTACTGGCTTTGGCCACAGTGTCAAGTTGTCATGGCTTTGATCAGGTTGTTTCAAATGTTATAGCAGAGTCTGATCAGTTAGCACAGCGTATTCTGAGTGAGTACTTTGTCCTTGTTTTTAGCTCTCCTTTGGGTGGAGCACAGTGAAGATTGATATGAGTGCAGCCCGGAGAGACCCTGTTCCAATCATTCCATTTGGATTAGCTGCATTTGCTGCCACCTTGTTTGCCTTGGGATTAGCTTTGGGAACAACCATAGCTGTTGGGATGTTGTTTTTTATCCAGGTAAGTTTCTTGGTTACCTCTTGCTAAAAGTTATCACATTGTTGGGATTGATTATGATGAGAAAGGAAGACATAAAGACTGCATTTAAGCTTGCAATTTGAAGTGGAAATTACTTTTGGTTATTCCGTTAGCAACTAATTTAATCTTTTTTTCTGAATATTTTTGGGGGTACAAATGTTTCGGTTACATGGGTTCTTTTTGTACTGTTTGAATCAAAATTATAAGTGTGCTCATCACCCAGTTAGTATAATATTGTACCCATTGGGCGTGATTTTGATACCGGAGTTTCGTCTTCAGTAGGTTCTTGGTCTCCGTGATTTGAAGAATGAATCCACACACCACAGATCAGTGGTAAGATAGGATTTATTTACAGAAAAGAATACAAAAACCCCGAAGCTCCTGGCAGAGAGAACCCAGGGCAGGGAAGGAGCTCTCTTGCTCCCTCTTTTTGTCTTTCTCTCCAGGCTCTTTGTCCAGATGTGTATATAGTCGCATGGGGTCCTCTGTAGTTACATATAGCGGGAACTTAGTTGTTACTTTTAGTGGGCATGGGTCCTCTATACTTACATTTAGCTGGAACTCAGTAGCAAATGAATGGCTGCAATCCCTTTCATTTCCAAGTCTAGGAAACTTCCATGAAATTGACCACAGCTAAGAAATGGGGGATGGGGGGATGGGGTTCCCATTCAACTGCCAGTCCAAGGGGAGGGAAACCTAAGGTGCTGGTATCTCCCCAGCAGTTGTCTGGAGCCTCCTACGGTAGCCTACCCTACCTACCCTCCAGCCTGCTGGCTCCTCTGCTGGCTGCCACAGCACCAATACCACCAGGGCTGAAGCGGCAGGTCCTCCAGCTCACTCTGCTGAGCTGGCTGGGGCACCACCTGTCCTGTATCAATTTCATCCATCCCTTCCTCTCCCTTCCCACCCTCTTAATTTATGTTGAGTTTTATTTCCATATATGCACCTGAGTACTTAGCAGTTCATTCCAATTTAATAGCAAGTACATGTGGTGTTTGTTGTTTCAACTAATTTAATCTTCTCTGTGCTTATCGGATAGTTTTGAGGTAATTTCGCCAGAATTTCTAGGTAATTGATTTAATTTAAAATGTTAACTTGGAGTTATTTAGCACTTTCTAGTTGAGAAAGCTCTTCTCACCATTGGGGGCCAGTCTCTCATGATCTTTTTACATCAACCCCAATTGTAGTAGAAGTTCTGTAGAGGAGTATTAACTATTTTCCCTTCTTTACAGATGAATAATTCATTCTCAGAAAGGTTAAATGACTTAACCAAAGGACACCCATTCATATTCTTAGTTTAATGATTATTACATAGTTATTAATGCTATTTTATAATCGCATACATGTAAATAATAGTAATCATAATAATATAGCTAACATTCATTGAGCACTTATGTTTAAGGCATAGTTTTAGGCATGTTACATCCATTAGCTTATTGACTCTCCATAGTGACCCTATGATGTAGATGCCATTTAATGCCTGCTCTGTGATGAATCACTTTACTAATATCTGAGGCCACAATACAGAAAATAAAGAGATTACCACCATTAGAGAACTGATGACTAATAGTAAACAGTTGACTAATAGAGGACCACATGTATATTCTAGATTTGTAGACAAAGTGCTATTAAAACACAGAGGAGGAAGACCTAGATCTGAAGGGAGAAGGGACCAAAAACAGTTTTTATGACTTACTGCAGCTGTGATTAATGTATTGATTCTTTGGAGGCCTCTTGTGGGCCACGTACTGTGCCCGGCCTTTGAGATATGATGAGGACTCCTAGTCCAGGGATGTTTTTACTATGCCACGCTATCTGCAGGCACAGTCAGATTTCAAGGAAATGGAAAAATTCCTTGAGAATTATTTTAGAAATGCTCAGCTTGAGGATACTGCATCACCCAACCTATTTATTTTCTAGTAGCCTAGGACCAAATTCTTTGAAATTTTTCCCCCAGTGCCTCTAATTAGAATCACATTAGAAATACACTAATATCTGGCAGAATTTAGATACAAACTAAGACCTAGTAAAAATCTCTTTATGTGGAATTGATCATATCTGGGAAAATTAAATAATTAAATACTGCATACATCTGATTTTTTACTCAAGCAGAACATTGACTGTGGTGAGTCATTGTTGCTTGTCATAAAGAGATAACCATATATTTAAATTTAATTTAATTGGCTTGGCGCCTGTGGCTCAACGGGCTAAGGCGCCAGCCACGTACACCTGAACTGGCGGGTTCGAATCCAGCCCGGGCCCGCCAAACAACAATGACGGCTGTAACCAAAAAAAAATGGCCAGGCGTTGTGGCAGGCTCCCTGCTACTTGGGAGGCGGAGGCAGGAGACTCGCTTGAGCCCAGGAATTGGAGGTTGCTGTGAGCTATGATGCCACAGTACTCTATCCAGGGTCACAGCTTGAGGCTCTGTCTCAAAAAAAGAAAAAAAAAATTTAATTTAAAATAGTGGTAAAGGATTTTGATAGCAAAATATACTTAAATACTGGTTGAATGGATAATAGCACAATATACTTAAATGCTGGTTCAATGGATTAATCAATTTTTAGTAATACTCTGAAAACCTTGCCCAGAAGATAGTACATAGGCATGAATTTTGATTAAAATACTAGATTCAGATTTGATTAGGAGTGGGTATAATCATGTTTCTCAAGAGGCACAGTAGTGCAGTGGTTAAGAAGAAGGACTTGAGAGTCAGATGGATCACATACCATTAATAACTGTGTTACTTAACCACTATCATCTTTGGTGTCTTTATGTAATAGAGTAACGAAAGCTCTCTTATAGGGTTACTAGGAATATGATGATCTTAAATGAATCAAGTCACATTATTAAACTTCATTGTCTATCATTTTATTCCAGATGAAAATAATTCTCAGAAATAAAACATCTATTGAATCATGGATCGAAGAGAAGGTAAATTTTAGTAATTATTTTCTCATTATTAACAAAACACTGATTAATAGAGCAGACATACTAATAAGAACCTAAAAGTTAAAACTTGGCTGCCAAATGGCTTAAGTCTTTTACATGCCACCTAAAAGGTAAATATAGAAACCATTTGATTCATTCCTGGCTTAATGTAGTTCCCACAGAAATATGCTTCTCATACACCTTGAGTGGCTAAAGAGGCACAAGCCACATATTAAACCATCTGGCCCTTATTTCTCAGACTAGAGGTGGCCCGGTTTGAAAGGAACTTCCATGCTACTAATGTGCCAGCAAGTTTTTCTTAGTGTTTTAGACATTAGATAAGGCTCATCACATTTAGCTTATCATAGGCTTCACAACTTCCAAAAAGTATTTCACGTTGTTCATTGTAATTTTAATGTAGAACACAAATCTAGCTACCCTGCTTCTTGCTTAAAACTTCCCAGAGAATTACCATCACTCAAATGCCTACAGTGTCCAGGCAGATAACCTGGATGAAAGGAGTCAGCTCATACACCACAGCACTGCCTGACAGACCACACTGATTGTAGCCTCAGGGGAATATTCACCCAGCATTGGGAGATCTTTAAATTTTTTTCCTAGAAAATTTAGAGAACTAGATTTCTGTGAGATTTCCTCTCAGTTTTTAAATGTTAGCAAGCAATTCAAATTACAAACAAAAAAATCTTTGTTAGCTAAATAAAACACATCTACAGGATATAAATTTAGCTCCCTGGCAACCAGTTTGTGAACTTTAATTTACAGCAGGTATTTTCTTTTTGGTCTCAGAGACCCTTTTACTGTCTCAGAAATTGCTAAGGTTACTAAAGAGCTTTTGTTAATGTGTATTATAGCAATTGGTATTTGTCATATTTTCTAACAGAATTTTGAAAGATTTCATTTAAAATTAATAAGCCCATTTTATTAAAAATAACATTTTTATGAAAATAATTTTCCAAATTAAAATATAGAGAGAAGAGTGACATTGTTTTTAATTACAAATCTTTTTAATGTCTGACTTAACAGAAGACAGTTGGATTCTCACTTCTTCTGCATTCAATCTGTTGAGATATGTTGCTTTGATTGAAGTATATGAAGAATGTCCAGCCTCACACAGATAAGTAGGTAGAAAAGAGTGGAGTATTTTAATAGGCCTTTTAAATGATAGTGGATATTCTTCAATATTACATTAAAACTTGACAAGTGATATTTCATGTCAGTAAACTTTTTGTACTCTCTTACTTTAAAATCTACCAATCTATCTTATTTTTGAATGGATCTTTTACCAATACATGGTTTTATATAACATTGGGCTTTGGTCATTTTAAAAATATTAGTTTGCTGTGTTATGTAGATTTTCCAAACATTAGCACCTTTTATTATGCAATGTCCAAAAATTGCATTCACTTATATCAGTATCAATTAAATATTGGAAAACTGTCCATCTCATAGTGAAGTTTTCTAAAAGTGAATTGGAAGTTTTCTAAAATTCCAATTTTCACTTGAAAGCCTTAATTTTGTCACTGGCAACAAATACTGTCTGTTGTTTCCCTTGAATTGACAGCCTGACTTCATTTATCTTTGAGAAAATCCACACCAAACACTGGCATCTAAATAATCTTAGTTTGACTATTACATTACTCATTCTTTCAAGTAAAAATATTGTTACATGAGAAAAGCTGGCTATATAGCTTTCATCAGCTGACAGCTCACCAAGTGTTCTCCTTGGGATAACCATTCTACCTGTACATGCTTTGTGTGCACTTCTCATACAGAGTTTAAAAGGAAAGGACATGTACTCAAGAGATGAAATTTAATAAAAATAATTTCTACTGCTTAATCAAAGACAGTTATTACATGAAACTATTGAGGTTTTAAAACTAAGTATTTATTAGTGAAGAATATGACTGCTAATATAGTTTGGTTCCGCTATCTTGATTCCTGCTAAGATGCCAGCAATTTTATCCACCATTACAAATGTCCACACAATAAAAGGCAATAACATGTTACTGTTATTTCGAAAATAGTTTGACCTTCCTGAACTCTAAGAAAAAGTCTTAGGGACTCAAAGAAGTCTGCTTTGAGAACTATTTGGCTGTTATCTCTAAGACTAAAGGAGAAGGTAGCCCATTTGGAAAGGAACTTCCTGCCAAGGTGTTTTACATGTTAGTTAAGGCTTGTAACATTTAATTTATCACAAACCAGCTAAAAGTTGCTTTGAAAACCCCTATACACAGTGTAGGTCCAAGCTCCTGAGCTTATACGTAATAAGAGCTTTCATGACTTCCCCCTTTCTATCTGCTTTTCCAACTTCATTTACCACCCTTCACCCCATCTCACACGTGATAACAGATTACCCACGAATGTACATCTCTTCCTTCTGTATGTTTGCCTGTCTTGTTCCCTCTGCTTGGAACACTCTTCACTTTTTTTTGCCTTATTTCTTACCCCTTAAGACTTAATGCATAGTTTTTTCCTCAGAAAACTTCCTTGACCCTTCCTAGACTTGGCTAAGTAATCTTTGTTCCCTTTTCCCATAACCTCTACTGCACACTTCAGTTGCCTTTTAACAGAGTGTTGATAGAATCCAATTTTATTGAGTGCTGCTTTTGAGCAAAGATATGTCCTAGTCATTTTATAAACTACTTTCATATTGTATCAATTTGCTAAGATTTGCAAATTTCTTTAAAATTTGGTCCATTTTGAAGATTCTGAGGCTTTGTTTATAAAATGGGGAAAAAATCACCTTTTCCTATCTGGGTGGATATGGGTTATAGCTTGGTGATTCTTTTAATTAACACTAGTAGCACTTTAACTGCAGGAAGCTTTTACTATCCTCTAGTGATCAAATATTACAAAGTATCATTTCTAGTAAGGCATAGGAAATAAAGTATATTGACAATAGGTTAGCTTTTTTTTTTTTTTTTGCTAAAGATCTAGGCTGTGTTACATCTGTTATGTAACTTCTATGTTATGTACTTCTATATTCTGGAAGTTATTCTAGAACTGGTACTCTATTGCTGAGTAATTCAAATAAATTATATTAAATTTACAAAAAATTTATAGAAATTACCAGACAGTAAAATTTATATAATAAATGTCAATGGAGTATGCACACTTACCGCTAGTATAAATAACGTATCTTTGTACCACTAGGTGTCAGTGGAACTTAAGAAATTTGAAGACAGTTCATTTCCTTAAGTTAAAGCTAACAATTTAAATGCCTAGAATGTAACTTGTGCAAGCTGAATATTTATGTATAAGCCAACATGTACATGTAAATGTATGTAAGTGAGTATATGTTTATATGTGATAATATAAAAAAATTAAAGAAGAACTCCTATTCATACCTGCTAGCTTTTAAAAATATGCTTCTCATAAAATGACTACCTTTGTATCTTTCCTGGCCATCCCCACAGGTGCCACTGCCACCCACAGTACAACGAAACAGCTCCATCCTGAATAAAACAGTACCTTCCTGAATAAACCCTTATTTTCTCCTGAATCTCTTTATATATAGTCAGGTTTTTTGTGTTGCTGAACAACCACTGGGGATTTTTTCATATATGAGATAAAGTTAGCTAACTCTTTTTTTTTTAATTAGCTAACTCTAAGCCTTTAAGAATGTTTATTCCTAAAGAAACCCTGTCAGATATTCTCTGGGTGATCACACATGGTTGGTGTTCTGTGTCAAGTTCTTCTGGATTATGATGAAGTTTTTTGTCTCTGCTGTGTATACTAATGTGACAAGGAGGAAGCATTTTTATGAATGATACAAATTTGAAGATTAAGTGCTGTTAATAGTATAGTACTAAAAGACACTTAAGGCCACTTAAGACAGAGGCATTGTGTTCTTATGTCTTTTTTACCCACAGGCTAAAGATCGAATTCAATATTATCCGCTAGATAAAGTCTTTGTTTTTCCCTATGATATGGGAAGTCGATGGAAGAACTTTAAACAGGTATTTACATGGTCAGGGGTTCCTGAAGGAGATGGACTGGAATGGCCCATAAAAGAAGGCTGTGACCCGTACAGCTTAACAGTGAGAATTTTTGTTCAGATATTCTTTCCTTTTTCCTCACCTTCTTCCCCTTAATTTCCCTTTAATTTGTGATGTTTTACAATAAAATAAATAACGCAGATATTTTCACAATCTCATAGTGATCTAAGGTGATCCTTGTAAAGCACTCCTTATATCATGTCTCTTCCTTAATCTTTCCTTAACCCACCATACCTGATAAAGTGAGATAAAGTCCTGATTCCCTAACTTAGTTTTATAAAATCTGGCCAAAAACTACCTTCCAACTTACAGTATCATGTGAACTCCTTGTACATTTCTGCTATATAACTTTGCCTACAGTATTTTCTATGAGTTCCTTTGTATCTGGAATGATTAAGACCACGTACAGTCCCACCTATTCCATAAAATCTAACCTGCCTACTCTAGACTCATCTGGGTTTGGTATTTAATCATATACTACTGTGTGGTAGCTCCAGTCTCATATTTTTACTTAATTCTTGTATCTTATATCTTTAACTTGATAAGATTCTAGGACAGAAACCATTTATTTATTATCTTTATTTCCTACAATATATGTAATAGTACTTTTTACTAATCACTAAATTGAGAAAGGCGAGTTATAATTTGACTTTTATTCATTCATTTAACTTCATTGTTAAATGTTTTTCAAAAAAAAAATATTCTTGCTACTCAGGAGGCTGAGGCAAGAGAATCGCCTACACCCAGGAGTTGGAGGTTGCTGTGAGCTGTGTGACACCACGGCACTCTATCGAGGGCGATAAAGTGAGACTCTGTCTCTATACAAATAAAAATATATTCTTCATTGTTCATTTGTAGGTTGCCTGCTGTATTTCTAAGAATCAGCAAATCTCAATGTCTTCACCTTAAATCCTAAGCTGGAATCCTCATGAGGACAGAGAATACATCTCTCTGGTCCCTGGGTCACAGTGGGCTCTCTAATAATACACAGATAATAACATTAGAGAATGACTATGAAGAAGAAAGACCTTGGTTCTTAGCCATAGGGCCTTGTTTCCATCCCAAAACAACCAATAGTCTTTAAACTGTCAGCAATTTGAAATGCTTGAAAATTGGGGGTTTGTTATGTCATTTGGCTCGTAGATAAGGAAAGGCTATTTTTCAACATTGAGACAAGAGACTTAATTTTTTTTTTTGTATCTTCCAAACAGATAGAACAGTTGAAACAAAAAGCAGATAAAAGAGTCAGAAGTGTAAGTAATTCTTTTGCAATGATACTAGTCTTTTTCGTACACTTGTTTGGTTTTTTTAATTGTCTTTGACCAGAAACCAACTATTGCTTTTATTGATTAATAGTTCTTAGTACACAAGGGAATGTAGTTAATTTATATTGGTAATGTAGAAAAAAAATTATCCTCATTGTAGCTTGTTACTACTTACTACTGTGAAACCCGTCCTTACTGCTATGTTGTCGGATATGACAGCCAGTAGCCACATGTGGCTCTTTTAATTAAAATTTAAAAATTAGTTTATTGGTTACACTAGCCATGTTATAAGTGCTCAACAGCTACATGGGTCAGTCTCCTGCTGTTGCACTAGATACCAGAGATACAGAAAATATAGAGCGTCTGCATTCTTGCAGGAAGTCCTCTTACGCAGCTCTGCTCTAAGAATTTAATTCTTACCTTGAATGTGCTTGAAATGAAAGGGGGAAAAAAACCCTTAAGAACTGGAAGCCTTACTTGCTTCCTATAAGGGAACTAGGTAGACAGAAAAATTTTAGGGAAGGAGGCTTATTCCTGGGTATTTTGGATCTACCTGTAAAAATTTTAATCCGGCTCGGCGCCTGTGGCTCAACGGACTAAGGCGCCAGCCACGTACACCTGAGCTGGCGGGTTCAAATCCAGCCCTGGCCCGCCAAACAACAATGACAGTTGCAACCAAAAGATGGCCGGGCGTTGTGGCGGGCGCCTCTAGTCCCAGCTACTTGGGAGGCGGAGGTAGGAGACTCGCTCGAGCCCAGGAATTGGAGGTTGCTGTGAGCTGTGATGCCACGGCACTCTGTTCAGAGTGATAGCTTGAGGCTCTGTCTCAAAAAAAACAAAAATAAAAAAAAAATAAAAATTTTAATCCAAATTTTAAAAAACTTCTTTATCATTGGTAAATATGCATATTGTTCTTCTGATCACTGATGACAGGTTCGCTATAAAGTAATAGAAGATTATAGTGGTGCCTGCTGTCCTTTGAATAAAGGAATCAAAACCTTCTTCACAAGCCCCTGCACCGAAGAGCCTCGAATACAGCTACAAAAGGGGGAGTTCATTTTAGCCACAAGAGGCTTACGGTAAGTAACGGGAAGTCTAATAATCTTTCTTCCATGACAAAATTGACATTTTGCCTTAAAAAAATTTTAATCTCTTATGTGTTTCAGATACTGGTTGTATGGAGACAAAATTCTCGATGATTCCTTTATAGAAGGTATGGAAATGGAAGGGCATGTTTAAAGGCGAATATTGTTAGAATTCCAGATTTTACACGAATAACTTGTATAAGTAATCATATGGAAGTGCATTAGAGGAACTGCATCAAAGAACACATCATTAAGCAATAAAAAGAAGCTTCTTATATGGTTTCTGTAGCACTTACGTTTATCAGATCTTTTTATGTATTTTTTTTGAAGCTAACCCCTTTATCAGGTCTTTTTAATCATAGTTTAATACATGTATTTGAGCTTGTACTTAACTATGTGTTGGGTACTTGCATAAGTATAGCCATAGTATAGAGCTCCAAGGTGGGTATTACTACTGACATTTTACTGGGGAGGACACTAAGCACAGAGAGGCCGAACAGTGTGCCCACGACCCGCTATTGACATTTTACTGGGGAGGACACTAAGCACAGAGAGGCCGAACAGGGTGCCCACGACCTGCGCTAAAGACAGGTAGGGAGGGCAGGGCTCAAACCCAAACAGTTTGACTCCAAATTCTGTGTACCAACCCCCCTGTGCTGTTTGCTCCCTCTTTGAATGAACATTTCTCTTAAGTTATTATAGAAACTAATGGATTAAAACTTTTTTTTTTATTTTGCAGTTTTTGGCCGGGGCTGGGTTTGAACCCACCACCTCTGGCATATGGGGCTGGCGCCCTACTCCTTTGAGCCACAGGTGCCGCCCTAAAACTTTTTAAGTTTTAGAATCACTACTTTTTAAACATTTGCCTAGGATATTCTTTAAAAACCACTGAGAGTTAATCATAAATAACCCCATATGACAGCATAAGCAACTTTGGTGTAGAAATTACTAAATTAGAAAAAGTCTGAAAAGAACATTTGCAAAGGCTACAAGGGGATAGTTCCCTGAAACAGATGTACTTTTCCCTCAAGCGGTGCTTGGAAGAGACAGTGGGGAGGAGGGGACTAAGTCAAGGCTTATTCATTTGAGGTAACAGGACTTAATTGGTCTCAGTAATGCTACTGCCGTGTATCTATTTCACCTCAGTTGCATTTTCTCCCTCAGGTGTTTCAAGAATAAGAGGATGGTTCCCTAGAAACTGTGTGGAAAAGTGCCCCTGTGATGGTGAAGCAGATCAAGCCCCAGAGGGCGAGAAGAAAAATAGATAGCCGCTATGAAAATCAAATCATTCTTTAAGTCTGCTCCATTACTTGAAAATCTTACATATTACTAAAGAATTATGCAATGAGCCTACTCTGGTTAAGGTGTTCTTTTCCTCAAAGGTGCCCTAGTGCCATGATTTAAATATTTTTGTTACCATTTCGAAATGGAGAAGCCATTCTGCATATGCCTTTGAATTCCTGCCTATCACCTCTTCTTCCCTTCACAAGGAAAAACATTTCATCCAAGTAAGTTAATTGCATTTTCTGTAGGATTTTTTTAATGCACTGCACTCTGGACCTCACCTGCAGATAGAGTTCCCCCTTTGCCAGGAGCATCTGCATGTGATACTTTTGTCTTTCCTTCAGTTGATATTTCTTAAATGATATCCTAGATACTATAGAACTCAATTTGTCAGATTCAGTATAAGCTCAAATTTTGTTACCTGTCTTTTAATAATGCAGATTTTGTCGAATCAAATAAAAGTCATGGATGTTCTTTATAAATCAGTTTTTACTTGAAGCATTTTTCAAGTAAGATATGTGTGAGGAAACTGTCCCACTTTCTTTCTTCAGGGTTCCCAGAAGAAAGACTAAAAAGGTTTGTTAATTTCCTTATGGAGAAGCTGCTCTGCTTCCTGTGAAAATTTGGCATCTGGAATCATGAGTCTAAGACATTACATCCTCTCGTCAGTCTATGAACTGTACTTGCTAATGGCGTATTGAGATCAGTGGTTTAAAGTGTTCGTGTACTCTTGGATATAGCAAAGACTGAAGCTTGTGCGAGTGGTAGGATACAGCTAGTTTGGATACGTAAGGTCTGGCTTGTCTAAACACAGGAG
This sequence comes from Perodicticus potto, assembly GCA_963574655.1. Taxonomy (NCBI): domain Eukaryota; kingdom Metazoa; phylum Chordata; class Mammalia; order Primates; family Lorisidae; genus Perodicticus; species Perodicticus potto. Next base: position 40,772 of record CAUYRH010088688.1, read on the forward strand.
CCAAATCACAAAAAAAAAGAGGAAGCCTGTTGCCCTGAACTTCAGTCTCCTAAACTAATATTCATTAATTCTTTATAAGGCAGGAAGCTTGAGGCTTTGGAGGCCAGGCTTGAAATGGGTTAAGAGTAAGGCAGGGGCACTTGAGGATTCAGCAGCGAATGAAACCTGACTCTGTCCCATTCCAGTGAAGGTCAGAAGGGGGACAAATACAACGTGTCAGATGTAGTTATGTGTTATGAGAAAAGAAAGGGGGACAAGTCATGTGCCTGTGGGAGTATCTGCATTTTAGAGGGGACAGCAGAACAAAAACATGTGCCTGGCATGTTTGATGCACAGCAGGAAGGCAGCCAGGGAGGTTCAGCTGTAGTGAGTGAGCGGATTGGGAGAGGAGGTTAGAGAGGTAAGAGGGCACTGCAAGTGAATTCCTGCCTTCCCATCTGTTTCATTTACTCATGAATAGACCTTTCCTCAACCTTCCTGGGCTCAAGGTCTAGAAAGACCTGAGAATATCCTCTTTACCTCTAGTAAAGGCCAGAAAAGAACACTCCAGGATTCCTTAGAGTGCAACAAAGATGGTCAAGAAGAAAGAATATGAATTATATGCTCAGTTGAAGTTTTGGCTAAGCTGGTGTTTGCTTAATTATTCACAGCAATGGGATAAGAAAGCATGGTCCTTTCCACTTGCTTTTCCTCAGTAGTTACTGAAGTTGGTTGCAGACTACAATCACCTGCGGACCTTTTAACAGACAATTCCAATGCCCAGGCTGTATCCTAGCCATTTAAATCCAAATCCTGTGGTGGCACCCAGGCATTAGTATCTTTTTAAACTTCCTACATACTTCTACTGTGTAGCCAAGTTGAGAACCACTAGTTTACGTGATTTGTAAATGTCATTATGGTCCATGAGGCAACAAACACCACAACGTACATATCTGTAATAGTTTATTTTACAGACTTTACATTTACAGGTTGAAGCGTGTTATCTGGAGTAAAGTACAGCAGGAGCTGGAATCCAAGGAGGGGGAAGGTCAGCTGGTTCCTTCACAGAAGATAAGCCCAAGGTGTGGGCACTATGCTTGCCCCATAGATCTTTGTTCCCAGTGCAAGAGTTTTTTATTCAGTGCTTGCTTCATTTACTGGAAAAGTTCACTAGCCATAGTGTCAACTCCTTCCCCCATAGCCTCCAGCTCAGCAACAAACTGTAGGAAACAGATTGAGTCACCAACTACCACTATAGATAACACTTGAGAACAGCATTCTTTTTGGATAATAGGTCATAGCCTCAATTTTTAGTACTCAAGTCAGATGGAGAGTTTAGGAAATGTTTAATATAATCAGACTTTCCCTTCTGTACACAGACTTAGTATTCATAGAAGAAATTTGTCTTATAAATATTCATTTATATGAGTGATAGGTTAAAACTCAAGTTTAAAATTTTAGTGGTTTTCTAAAGTAACTAGAAAACATGAATTATAAATAGTTTTTCAGAACCTAAAACTCTCTTAGTTGAACATGACAAGACCTAAATAAGAATTGGGACTATTGGCACGTTAGGTTTATTATAAAACAATAAGGAAGAAGCCACAGAAGTCCTTATGTCCCTAGATCCAGAGGCCATTTATCAACACAACCTTCAGGTTAGAGATCATGACAAAGGGACGTAGAACACAAACTGGGGCGCTGAAGACTGGCTTGTTGGTAAAAGTAGCCCTACAGCCTTAGTATTACAAAGATGGGAAGAACAAGATTTGTTTATTTTAGGGCTAAGGTTTCGGGATAAGTCTTATGACACTCCTCTCCCTCTCCCCACCAAAAAACTATGGCTTATAGTTTATTAGGTAAAACAACAGATAGGAGGAAAGACCAAAAAAGGTTTTAATCCCTGTTGCCTCAGGCAGTACAGGCTGGGTGGGCAGGCTGCCTCAAGCCCCTTCCTGCCTTACATACCTTAACTTACTCCTGGAGTGTCCCATACAGGGTGTCGATTTGGGTCCGAAAGTATTTGGAAAGCTCTGCCCGCTTTGCTTTCAGTGTTGGTGTCAAGAGCCCATTTTCAATGGAAAATGGCTCTAAATGAAGAAAGATGTTTTTGACCTGGAGGGAGGAGATGACATGTACATATGCTTATTAGTAATTTGCACCTTTCTGCAGAGCCTCTGAGGATCTGTAATGAAAGTGAGATTGAAGCAGTAGGAAAGTAAAGATAACAGTAACACATGGCCATTCTCACAAGATTAAATTATTTGGGAAAGAAATGAGTAGGGAAAAGGAGAATGGATAATAATCAGCAAAGAGAGACTGTACAAGTAACTACAAAAAGTCATTGCCATTTGTAGTTAATAGTACAAAGTATAAAACCAGTCATTTAGCTGTTATACATTTAACCCCATAATAAATGAAAACTTTAAATAAAACTTTCTAATATGACAAAGGACCAGAATAATATCAACAGTTATATGTAGATACCTGTTCAAAGGATTTAAGGCCACTTTCTGTCCCAATTTTCTGTAAGTCTTGTAAAATAGCTTCTTTTGTAACCTAAGAATACAAAACATCTCTAAATGCGAACTTAAAGGATAAGCATGAACCAACTTGAAATGCCTATAAAAGTTGATCAGAATAAAAATAGGAGGCTCAGTGCTTATAGTACAGTGGATATGGCACCAGCCACATATACTGGAGCTAGCGGGTTCGAATCCAGCCTGGGCCTGCCAAACAATGACAACTACAACCAAAACATAGCCGGGCATTGTGGCGGGTGCTTGTAGTCCCAGCTGCTTAGGAGGCTGAGGCAAGAGAATCACTTAAGCCCAAGAATTTGAGGTTACTGTGAGCTGTGATGCCTTGGCACTCTACCAAAGGTGACATAGACTCTGTCTCAAAAAAAAGAAAAGAATAAAAACAGGATATAAAACTATGTGCTAGCCCTTTATATACCCAATATTTAACAAAGAAAAATTAAAATGACTGGGTTGTGCCTGTGGCTCAAAGGAGTGGGGCACTAGCCCCATATACCGGAGGTGGTGGATTCAAACCTGGCCAAAAACTAAAAAAAGGAAAAAAAAAAATTAAAATGAAAGATAAATCTAAATGTTAACAGGTTTTTTTTTCTTTCTTTTTTTTTTTTTTTGAACTTCCAATTTTTCCCATAATGAACATATTTCTATAAAAAGAATAGTTTTATCTTTTAAGTTACCAATACTAATCCCCAGTATCTTTATAAGACTCAGTGTGTTGGAGCTGCAGCCATCTGTCACAGGTGTGGGATGTGTCTGTTCCACTAGAAAGGAGGCTCTGGGGGCCCATGGGTGGGGTGCCCTAGCTGGTAGGGCCTCTTCTCTCACAATATGGGCCAGTGGGTCTGCATAGAACTTTCCTGAGCAAGACTTACTTGGTTTTGGCACAGTTCTTCAAGGGAGCCCTTGACCCCAAGTTTGGCTGCAAAGGAGGGAAGCACATCTGGGTCAGGAACCACCACTGCCACTAAGGATGACTATGGAAAGGAAATAAAAGGTGTTCAGGCATGTGCGAACCAGTGTAGCAGTGTCCACCCAGTGGGTAGAGAAAGCAGGATTATATATCATCAAATAGGTATTTCCACCAAATCTCAAATTCAATGTTAGTGTCCTACTCTTCTCTTCCCATATTCAAGCCTCCATGGAACTCTATTCCCATTTTCCCACTCCGCATCCCCTTACAAAAATGTCCCATCCAAATGTGATACTACTTCCAAATTAAGATTATAGCATCTCTAGCCTGTTCATAGCAATCTACTCACACACTTACCCCCTAAAAACTTTTTTTATTTTTATTTTTGTTTTTTAGAGACAGAGTCTCACTTTGTCGTCCTCAGTAGAGTGCTGTGGCATCACAGCTCACAGCAACCTCCAGCTCTTGGGCTAAGGCGATTCTCTTGCCTCAGCCTCCCAAGTTGCTGGGACTACAGATGCCCACCACAACACCTGGTTATTTTTGTTGCAGTTGCCACTGCTGTTTTAGATGGCTGGGGCCGGGTTCGAACCCGCCATCCTCTATATATGGGGCCGGAGCCCTACCCACTGAGCTACAGGCGTCGCCCTAAAAAGCTCTTTAAGTGTAGTAGAGTATAAGTAGTTTGTGGGGTTAAAGGCACTCCTACTGGATTGGAAACTAAGTTCAAGGTGGAGTTCTTTTCCTAAAAAATGGCTACCTTTTAGTATAGCTGTATTGTTTACAAAGTTGGAATGAGAAATAATTTGACATTGTCTTATTTGAGGTTTGGAATAGAGTTTTACAGGCTAGGCAGTTATCCTGAGCCCACCTATGTAAATTCCCTGTAGCTACAGAACCCTGGTCTGAGCCTGAAAGTGGCTATTGTTAAAAAATATATATATATACCCGTAAGCTGTCCCCGTGTACAAAAATTTGTAACACTGGTCTGCTCCTGAGGTAGATATTTTCTATCTTCTCTGGAGCAATGTATTCTCCCTGGGCCAGCTTGAAAATGTTCTTCTTCCGGTCAATGATCTTCAGAGTTCCATTCTATATGAAGACAGATAAAAGATCAATATTTTTGAGTCCGAGGGGTGTTATCTGTGGGGAGAGTGGGGAAGTCACAGCTGTCTTTCTTCTTTAAAGCTGATCTCTCCAGAGACTTGTGAGCTGTGTTTCATTTCTCTTAGTGGGAGAAAGGAGAGGGAAGCAGCTTCCAGTAAGGACCTGTCTCTAGTGTGTCTGTGGAGTGTCAGTGTACAGCTCAGAGATAGTTTCCTGGGCTTACTGGAATTATGCAAATGAATGCCTCACCCAAGGAAGAAATTTTGTACCTCTCAATTTCCAATAACTTAATTGCCTTTTACCCCATTTTGAGAATAGAGAGGAGTTATCTTTGTTAAAACTTAAATTCAGTCGTCCCCCCCTCAACTCCCTGGCACGTGTCCCTGTTAGATCCAGGAGCAGTCCCTCCACCGTGCTAATCAGGCAAGTCCCCCTAGTGGGCTTGTTAGAACAGAAAGTGGGCTGGGAGGCCTCTCTGACCAGGCAGCAGAGGGCATTTGCATCTTCATTTCGCTGTATACCAGATAGGACAAGGTGGTAAGAAATATAGGGTTTTAGAAATTTGAATTGTAGAATTGAGACAAATGGCAAATACAATCCCCCAGATCATACTCGAAGTAGGGCAATGGGTTGAACCAACCCTGAGACCCCCAGCAGGGCTGATTCCAGAAATTAGCCATCAATTCAGACTAACATTTCTTGTTTGAAGTGATTAGCAAGGGACAGCCTTCTATAACTCAAGTGTGGAGACATAGCTATTGCCTATACCCTCGGCTTATTAGAGCAGGGAACTCTTACTAAACTGAAACAGATATGGTAGCAACTACTAAACACCATCTATGAAATAAATCTTACAGTTCTAATTCTCAAGCTTTCCTTAAATCTCATTTAAATATTGACCAAGCAAGAAAGGAGTTTTAAGTTTTAGGTATTTTCCTACTCCCCCAGCACATGTAGACAAAATCTGGGGTAGGGAGCCCCTTTGGAAAATCTCCTGCAGGGGTTCTAAGGCTCCATGACTACCATGCAATAATTTCCTCCCTTAAGGAAAGAGAAAAGATTGACCATGACTACTGCTAATGTTTGTCAGCAAGCTATGCTTAAAACTATCTCTTATGTCTTCCCCAGAAAGGAGCTGTGAAGGTCATTGACAGACAAAACACCAGCCTCTGCACACACTTGATTTAGAAATCATGCTTCCTTGTTTTGATATGTCTCTATTGATTGGGAAGGAATGTATCCCTTAGAAACTCATAAAAGATAAAAGTTGAGAGCCCAAGAAGTTAACAAATCACAATTTTTGCCTCAAGGAAAGTAAAAAAAAAATAACAATACCACACCTCCCCACCCCCTTGCCTGGAACACACAGTCACCTAATTTTCCCTTAGCTAATCTATGAGCAAACCTATTCCATTGCAAGGGATCCAGGCCAACTCTGAGATGCAAGACTGCCTCATCTATTAAAGAATCTGGCCTTCAATTGGGTCTGGAAATATTGCTAGTAAAATTAACTACTGTGGGTAGTGTATTTCATAAAGAATAAAAGCAAAAGAAAAACACTTCTTCTGGTCTGTGTTGATTACATGTTATAATACCATGATCAAAATAGCACATGTACCTTTTGGCCTAGAGAAAGGAGGCCAGCCCTTCTAGCTCTGGCAGCTCCTAATCACAATTTGAGTTGCTTTCTGAGGATTTTACATGGTTGGCCCATAGAAGAACTGTGGCTAGAACACAGCTCTGCCAACTCTCAGCCTACGTTCTTTCAAGGGTATGTTCTTCTCTTTATAGTATAAGGAAACCATAAGCCAGGTAGGATACTGACCTAATCCCTTCCAGCTCCCTCAGCTGATTATCTTACTTGCATTTCTGCTCCTCTTGCTCTAAACAGACTGTTCTCCCCAGTCAAGCAGCATAGATTCCCAGAATTTAGGAAACAATACCCACCGGGAGCCAGCGACCAATGTCTCCTGTGTGGAGCCAACCATCACTGTCCAGGGCTTCCTTTGTCTTCTCGGGGTCCTTCAGGTATCCTTTGAACACATTGGTGCCCTTGATGCAGATCTGCATACCAGACAGGACAAGGTGGTAACAATAGTAAAGGCTGCTGCTCCCAGCAGGAGCACTTTACAATAACACCTGCTCTCTCCTTAGATCATTTGATGATTTCCACTACAGTGTTAAGAGCACCAGGTTTTAATCCACATCATAGGAGATAGAAAAGAGAGGTTCAGAGACGTTTTAAGTCCTTGCTAATGATCTCGAATCAAACCCAAGCTTGCTCACAATTACATGGTCTGTCTGCTAGGAACATCCCCACCAGGATTGTCTACCTACAGGGCATGACCTACCCACCTCTCCTTCGTTGTTCACTGAGAAGTAGTTCATGTCAGCCACGTCTTCTAGCTTCACATAATTGCAGGCCATGGGGGCTCCAACGTGACCTAGAACATACCACACTAAATCAACTGGGAATCCATAAAGTGGCGATAATTTCAGGCCTATTTCTGACATATTTTTGGATTGATTCTAAAAGAGTAAGACTGAAAAATTACCTGGCACCAATGCAGAATAATCCACAACTTGACTTTAGCATATGCCATTGCAGTCCAGAGCATTAAAATTATCTGAACTCCTAAGTCCTAGTCCAAGTAGAACCCTCCTCCCAACCACTGTACCTCCTACTCAGCAGATGAAGGACCTACCCGAAGTCCAGTCTCCAGGTGATGTAAATGTACAGCCACCTGTGCATTCTGTTTGACCGTAAGCTTCATACACCTGGGAAACCAAAGAAGGATTTCAGACTTATGATAAAGCATGAATTGGAAGAAAGCAAGATCTCTAAGGGTTCAAGAATATTCAATGTCTTAAAACTTTGAGTTCATGTCTAAGCTGCTGAGTCTTTACTGTCAAGTCTTTTGGGCACTCAGAAACCAAAAGGGTCCAGAAATGAATTAAAGTATAGAAATTTACATGAAAATATAGCATTTCAAGTAGGTGGAAAAATACAAGTTATTCACTCCATGATGTACAACCCAATGACAATTGAACTGGAACCTGGGCAATGAAGCACCACTGAAGAAAGCGAGCAGCATTTTTTTTTTTTTAAAGGGAAATAGCTCCAATTATGGTATATATTTGCTAACAGAAGTTAGCAAATTTTTCTATACCAGACAAGATAGTAAGTATTTTTGGCTTTAGGAGCCATGTGGTCTCTATCTTAACAACTTAACTCTGCCAAGGCAGAAAAATAGTAGACTTAGGCCATATATTAATGAATGAACATGACTGTTTCAATATCATTTTTGTTACAAAAAGAGGAGATAAAGGCCAGGTGCAGTTGCTCATGCCTGTAGTCCTAGCACTCTGGGAGGCTGAGGTAAGTGGAGTGCCTGAGCTCACAGGTTCAAGATCAACCTGAGCAAGAGGGAGACCCCCATCTCTAAAAATAACCAGGCATCATGGTGGATGCCTGTAGTCCCAGCTACTCAGGAGGCTGAGCAAGAGAATTGCTTAAGCCCAAGAGTTTGAAGTTGTTGTGAGCTATGATACAACAGCACTCTACCTAGGGCAACAAAATGAGACTCTGTCTCAAAAAACAAAACAAAACAAAAAAACAGGCGATAAGTCAGATATAGCTCATGCTGCAGTTTGCCATCTAGTATAGAAGATAATTTTGACCAGGGAGAGGCTGGTACAGAAAACAAGTTAATAGGCTACTGCCCTGGTGAGTGTGGCATGTGATAAGCAGTTGGTCGAGTGAGAGGATGACTTAGTGAAGACATTTCTGGGAAGTGGGTAGCAACAGGGCCTTCTCATCTACTGCTTTTGGAGGCTGAGGGAAAGGAAGGTATTAAAAATGGCCAAGAGGATGCTAACTTGAGAGACTAGAGGACCTCTGGCCTTGGCATCCATTCAGACTCATTTTCAATTATGGTTATATGGATGGAGACAGTCTCTGAGAGGACAAATCTCTGCCTGTTTTATTCATGCTGTTCATGGCTGTCACCCATTTGTGCCAAGCTCTTGGACAAATTCCAAATGGAGCTGAGTTAACTAGAAACATGGAAAATGACAAGATTATCAGAAAAATGGGTAAAAACAGTCTTAAGAAAAAATATTGGGGGTTAAGAAGTTCTAAGGAATTCAGAAACCACAAATAGAACAAATTAATTCTACCACAAAATGTTTGAACAGTTACACAGAAAGACACAAGGCAAGAGAGATGAGACTAGGAAAAATGCTTCTAACATGACAAAAGTTAATATTACAGATTATCTCTAATCCAAAATGCTCCAAAATCTAAAACTTTTTGAGCAAAAACATGATGCTCAAAGGAAATACTCACTGGAGCATTTTGGAATTTGGATTTTCAGATGTGAGATGCTTAACCCATATAATATAAATATTCCAAAATATTCAAGCATCTTAAACAAGGGATACTCGATCTGTATTATTACATGAAAAACTCTTATAAAGCAATATGAAAAAGAACCACCTATTCTTTGCCCATTTTTCTATCAGAAAATAATAGAATAAATCACGAAAGAAATACACGTAAGCAACAGAAAGATGTTTGGTATTAGTAACAAAAATGCAGTAAGACTTTTCATGTATTTGATTGACTAAGATTTAAATGACTGATAAAGTCTGTCACTGGCAAGTATGTGGGCAAATAAGGCCTCATGCATTTGTACGAGTGTGTAAAAAGATGAGAGGTATATACACACACAAACACCTATATGTACATACATATTTATATGAGGAGGAGAGCAAAAGAGAGACCTAGTAGTCCTTTCTTGCATGGATTTATCCTAGGTAAATGATTGATTAGTTACAACAATGAAAAATGGTAAGCAACCCAAGTCTTCATAAGTAGGAGGTGAGTTCTTTGAATATAGTTGAGCCGTGAACAACTTGAGTTTGAACTGTGGAGGTTCACATATATGCAGATTTTTTTCTGCTGCTGAGACAGCAAGACCAACTGCTCTTTCTTCTCTTTCTCAGCCTACTCAAAATGAAGGTGATGAGAATGAAGACCTTTAAAATGATCCACTTTTACTTGATGAATAATAAATACATTTTCTCTTAACATTTTCTTAATAATATTTTCTTTTCTCTAGCTTTATTATAAGAATACAGCTAGTATAAGGATACATATAACACAAAAATATGTTAACTGACTGTTTATGTTATAGCTAAGGCTCTAGTTAATAGTAGACTATGAGTAGTTAAGTTTGGGGAGAGTCAAAAGTTATATGCAAATGTTCAGCTGTGCAGGGGATTGAGGCCCCTAACCCTGTTCAAGGGTCAAATGTACATTCAATAAACTATTGTAAAACCATTAATATCATGCAGATCTTTATTTGACAAGGAGAAATATTGATGGGGCACTGTTTAAAAGGTGGGGTTTTTTGTTTGTTTGTTTTTTTGGCCGGGGCTGGGTTTGAACCCACCACCTCTGGCATATGGGGCCGGCACCCTACTCACTGAGCCACAGGCACCGCCCCGGTTATTTATGTTAATAAATAAAGATGTGAGATTAATTTTCTTAAGAAATAAAGTCTTGGGCAGCACCTGTGGCTCAAAGGAGTAGGGTGCCAGCCCCATATACCAGAGGTGGCAGGTTCAAACCCGGCCTTGGCCAAAAACTGCAAAAAAAAAAAAAAAAAAAGAGAGAGAGAGAAGGTCTTGGTGGAGTTCAGAGTCACAATAATTCACTGCAGCCTCTAACTCGTGTGCTCAAACATTTTCCTGGCTCACCCTCCTAAATAGCTCAGACTACAGGCATCATTCCTGGCTAATTGTTTTGTATTTTGTAGAGACAGAATCTGTCTACTCATATGTTACCTGGGCTAGTCTCAAGTGATCCTCCTGCCTTGGCCTCCCAAAATGCTGAAATTACAGGTATGAGCCACTGTGCCTCCCCTAACATGTGTTTTAGTACACTGATTTCATTTATGGACAGGATTCTGTTCACAGATACATGGAGAGATAACTAGAAAAATAGTTTCTTTGGATTTTAAGAATTTGGGTGAATTTTTCTTTGGTAGTTTTTAGTTATGTTTTCATTTTTACTTAAACAGTGAGCTTTATTTGTGCAAAAGTAAAATAAGCTATCTTCAAAAAGGTGCTCGGCTTACCTGGCATCCCATTGCTGCCCGGAGGAACGTCAGGACTGGAGAGGAGATGGGGGCAGCTCCAGTGACCAGGATGCGAACCTTCCCACCCAGGTTGGCCTGTTCATAATTGCAATAAGACTTGCTGAAACCTATTTCCTTGGGTTCAATTTCCCCCACTGTAAAATGGGTCTAAAAGCCCTGTGTTGTTATGAAAATTAAACTTAGATTACTTCTTATGTTAATTTACAAAGCCCTTCGAGTTGAGCCTGGGATTATAGAAAGGCATTTAAAATGCTGGCTATCATCATCACCATCCATAACTGGAACCAGAAATGACATTTTTTAAAAGTTCCTCATATAATTTATATTCTTGGGCTCCTCAAATTACTTATAACATCAACAGACTACTTAAGAAAATAAGAGAGAGAGCTAAATCCTTCTTTTGCTTTTTGACCAGTTCTCAGTGGTAAAGTGGTACAAGAGGGGCTTCAAAAGGTAAGTAGACACAAAATCTGAAAGGATCTCCAATTAAAGTGATGCTCAAGCATCAAAGGAAAATCAGAATATCCTGCATCAATGGGCAGCCCAGATATTTGCCTGGCTCAGTACAGGACCCACCCAACCTACCTGGATCTTTCTAAAGATGAGCTTATCCCAGCAGCTATCATTCCTGATGACACCCCTTTTCACTTCTTTGAATTTCCAGGTAACAGCAAAGTTCAGTAAGAACTTCCTCAAGGGTGTCTTGGCTTCATTTTGTACCTGCAGGGTAATAGGCCCTCTTAATTGGAAACATATTAAAGATACTCACCAAGGCCATTAGTTACTGACAAGAGATGGTGCATTCCAGCTTCATAAGAAAGTGCCCCAACCTTCAAAGTATGATGTTGGCATTTTAACTTAGAAGATCTTGAAAAAAATTGCTCTACCTTTCATATGGAACCATGAAAAAACTCCAAATAGCCAGTGCAGTTCTATGAAATAAGAACAAATCTGGAGGCATCGGGTTTATACTTTAAGTCTATAAGTAACAAAATAGCAACGTACTGGCATAAAAGTAGAGACATAGCTCTATGAAACAGAGAACCTAGAGGTGAAACCAGCCTTGTATCGCCATCTGATCTTTATCTATTTTTTTTTTTTTGAGACAGAGCTTCAAGCTGTCACCCTGGATAGAGTGCCATGGCATCACAGCTCACAGCAACCTCCAATTCCTGGGCTCAAGCGAGTCTCTTGCGGGACTACAGGCACCCGCCACAACGCCCGGCCATTTTTTGGTTGCAGCCATCATTGTTGTTTGGCGGGCCCGGGCTGGATTCGAACATGCCAGCTCAGGTTTACGTGGCTGGTGCCTTAGCCCGTTGAGCCACAGGCGCCAAGCCAGCCATCTGGTCTTTAATAAAGCAAATGAAAGCATAGATGGGGGGAAAAAATCCTTATTTAATAAGTGGTGCTAGAAGAACTGGTTAGCCACATGTAGAAGACTGAAACTAGACCTGCTCCTCTCACCACTTAAAAAATTAATTCATAATAGACAAAAAAAAAATATTTAAATCTAAGATACAAAACTCTAAAATCTCTAGAAGAAACTATGGGAAAAAACTGGATCTTATCAGCCTAGAGAAAGAATTTATGAAGAGAACCTCATTGGCAATTGCAGCAATAACACACATAAATAAATGGGACTTGATCATGTTAAAAAGTTTCTGCATAGCTAAAGAGAACAACAACCAGACAGAAAAACAAACCAAAGAGACAGCCTTCAGAATGGGAGACAATATCACATGCCATCATCTGACAAAGGGCTAAAAACCAGAATTTAGTATGAACTCAAGCCAATCAACAAGAAAAATGCAAACAACCCTATTAAAAATTGGGCAAGAGACATGAACAAAATCTTCTCAAACGAAGACAGATGAATGGCCACCAAATACACGAAAAATTCCTCATAGTCCTCAGTTATCAGAGAAATGCAAATCAAAACTACTCTGAGACAACACCTAACCCCAGTGAGAATAGCCCACATCACAAGGTCCCACAGCAGCAGAAGCTGGTGTGGGTGCGGAGAGAAGAGAATGCTAGTGTATTGTTGGTGGGACTGCAAACTAATATAGCCTTCACAGAAAGAAGTATGAAGATTAAAACTTTAATTAAAAAAATGTAAATTTAATTTAAAAATTAAAAATAGACCTTCCATTTAATCCAACAATACCCTTAGTAGGCATCTGCCCAAAAGAAAAAAGTCATTTTACTCTAAGGATGTTTGTACCCAACTCAATTATTACAACTCAATTCACAAAGACATGGAAACAACTCAAATGCCCTTAAACCATGAATAGATTAACAAACTGTGGTATATGTATGCCATGGAATACTATTCAGCCATAAAAAAGATAATTTTTTTTTTTTTAAGACAGAATCTCACTCAGTCCCCCTGGGGTTGAGTACCATGGCATCATAGCTTACAGTAACCTCAAACTCTTGGGCTCAAGTGATTCTCTTGCTTCAGGCTCCCAAGTAGCTGGGACTACAGATGCCCACCACAATGCCCAGCTGCATTTTAGAGATGGGGGTCTCGCTCTTGCTCAGGCTTATCTTGAACTCCTGAGCTCAAGCAATCAACCCACCTTGGCCTCCCAGAGTGCTGGGATTACAGGCATAAGCCACTGTTCCTGGCTCCAAATTTTGTATCTTTTGTAACAACCTAGAAGGACTTGGAGAATAATCTCCTAAGTATCACAAGAATGAAAAACTAAGCATTACATAAACTCAATACAAAGTTGAAACTAGTAGATTAACAGCTATAGGTCCACATTAGAGAAAAACTCAATTATCGGGGGGGGGGTGTTTAGTATGTTACCACCTAATAGGCACTATGCATGGTTATAAGACACACTTCCTGGGTGAAGAACACAGCTACATCTTGGACTTTACCTGAAAAATCCAAGTAACCTAATCACAAGTACTCTTATATTAATCTGAATTTTTTTTGTAAAAGGAAATAAAATAGAGAGAAAATAAAACTTAAAAAAAAAGGCAATATCTTACACTCATGAGCTAGATTAGTGAATAATGATGAACCCAGAGAATTATGACCACACTCAAAAAGAAGTGAGCTTAGTACATATACAGAACTCTAGCCCCTCCCTATATTACTGGTCCTTGGCCAACAACTTTGACCAATAGGATAGCCATGTCCTCAAAAGATGGTCAAGAAGGACCAACTACCTACAAACTCACCTTGGGGGCACTAGACTGGAGGAAAAAAAACCCAAACAGCTCAATAGGTACCACCTCTAGGGCTTTGATTTAGTAGGTCAAACCACCTCTTCTTCCCTGTTCTCCCAACAATGCTTATATAACTAAACATGGGGAATTACCACCCTTTTCTGTTAAGGTCAATGTATTTATTTTTTAATTTTTTATAGTTATGGCCGAGCTGGGCTTGAACCCACCATCCCCAGTATATGGGGCCAGCGCCCTACTCCTTGAGCCACCCACCCTTTTCTATAAATAAAGTGCTTTTAGTCCTACCATACAAAACCCAATCGACTTTCCTACCTCTTTGGGCTCAATTGTGACACCATTTTCCCCACTTACATTTTTCCCCTATGGCCTCACTATGATTCTACATAGTGAGAATCCATCTAGCACACTCCTGCCAAAGAGTTTTCCCAAATGAGTCTCCAACAGAGATCCCCTCCTATTTCCAACATTAAATTCTGAACTCCATATTCCCTGGCTATCTTCCACACTTACCCTCCCATTTCTGGGCTTTGAGACGACAAGGACGGTTAATCCTCACCTCCTAATATAAATTGTGCTGTAGGATCTAGGCCTCCTGTCTTGCCATTAGCTATTATTTACCAATATCTCTCTCCAAGATCCACACTCAAATGCTTCCTGCATCATGCCCTTCCTGACGCTGCCCTCAGCTATAAGAGATTTATTTTTTTTCAACCTTCATAAGATTCACCCTTCCTGGAATAACTCACTGACAAAGAGCTAGAGTTAGAAACTTCTGCTAATAAAGCCATTTATTTCAAAAATAAGTTCCATAAGTGATCTGTGTATTAAATATTACAATATGAAATAACTTTCTCTCAAAAACTCAAAATGTCCAACAAGATGAACAAAAACCAAAATAACCCAGTCCAATAATTCCATCCCCGGCCAAAAAATGCAAAAAAAAAAAAAAAAAAAAAATTCCATAGTGTGATGAGGAATTGTTAGACTTGTTAATCATTCTGTTAAAAACCAGGGTTTTTTTTAATGTCCAGGGGTCATCTGTGTTCTAGAATACTACCTGCCTTGTCACTGGAGCCCCGGTTTATAATTTGGTGAATGTCCTATGTATAAAAGGAAATGTTAGAATTTCAGGAGTGGGGTATAAAACATGTGAACAATGGCCACATGCTACTTCCTCTGGGCTCCAAGCCTGTGGAATTACGAGATGTTACTCTGTGGCCTGAGTTCACATCTCTGATCCAGTGACTCCTGAGAGCAATTAGCCAATCTCAGACTTGAATGAGAAATATATAAGAGGGGGTTGGGACATCTTGTGTCAGAAAGCAAGGAACTTCTCAGAGACCGCAAGGGTCATGTGAAAAGAACATACAAGCAATCTAATGAGGTCTCCCAGTTTCTAAGAAGAGACAATTTGAATTCATCATGAATCAAGAAGAGTAATTCAAATTAAATAACAAATATGAAAATTATGGGTTCCTAAAAATACAAAGAAAAAACCTCATTGGCCACTTTTGAAACTCAATTCATTATTCTGAAGATTGATAAGTAAAGAGAAAGAATCAATATATGTGTCCTGCCTTTACAGAAGAATCTCGGCTAATCAATACAAGAGGAAGGACAGAATTAGGAAAAAGTCACCATTTTGAAATCCCTAAAGAAAAAGTAGAGTCAGTGAGACTTAAAACGCCAGTTTGATTCTGGTCGTATGTCTCAATAAGATATGACTCCAGGCAAGTTATTTAACCTTTAAGGCTCAGTTTCCTCCTCATCAGTTAGAGATAATAAGTGTGATTTCTTTATGCTTTTGTGAGCACTTCATGAGAGGATGCATGTGGCATGTGTGTCTTGGGGGCTGGCACCTCAGCAAGCTGCTCAGTACCTAGAACACACTATGAAAGCAGAGTAACAACTTCTGCTAAGTCAGCTGAACTTGGCGGGGTGAACTCTTTCTCCAGATCAGGTCCATGTAATGATATTCAGAGGTAAAAGGGCTGGTTTTATGTATAACGGCTTTCATGGGTACACTTGTAAATGTGACTTTACGTAGATACTTGCAGGGGGTGCAGGGTTGATGTGGAGCAAGTTTCTTAGGAGTATAGCGTCCCTAAGAGCCATAGTGTGGGGCTAAGTCACAGGCAGACCCTTCATCTCAGGGACAGCCCAGTGGGAGTGATGTTAGTACCTTATCATAGACCCTGTTAAGGAGTCGAGGCACTGCGGGGAATACTGTGGGCTTTAGAGTCTTCATGTCATCAGGCAGCAACCGAATATCTCCTTGGAAAAACCCAACTTTAGCACCACTGCAGTATATGACAGCCTAAAAGAAAAACAAAAAACAGCAGAGCTCAGAGCCCAAGGACCCTTCATCCATCGGAAGCCTGTCTTGGATGGAATTGAGGCAGTGAGTTGAAGACCACAGATATCCTCCCTCCCAATTGAGGTACCCAGGACTCCGAGAGCCTCCCCTCGAGAAGGGATAGAAATTCATTTCTGGGGAGGAGGCAGAACAGATAAGACAGATGATGAAACTGTGACCCTGTTTCTCTGCCCCAGCTCTATGACAGTCTACATCATCATCCTTTGAAAGACACCATCATTCATTATGTAGCACTAAGGAAAAAAAACACTGCCAATTAAAGCAGGGCCTGCCTTCAATCTTGAGACCACCCCAATTTTGTAAATGTTAAAATATTTGTAAAAGGCTTATTAGAATTAATTTTATATTAATCAAATATTAACACTTGAGCCCAAGGAACTGAATCTTGCAATATTTCTTTGTGTGTTTTAGGTATTGACTCGAAGCTAGTTGAAGAGACATTTGGGGAAGGGGCAGAGAGAGGACTTGTCAGCCTCACTATCTATGTTTTGAAAAGGCCAGTGCTTGCAGTTCTCAAATCCACCTCAGACTGGCTCAATCTAGATGTTTTCAGAAATTCTAACCAAAATAAAATAAAAAAGAAGACACAATGTCTCTTGTGGCAGTTCAGAATTAAGGGCAGATAGTAAGTTCCCAGGTGTGATCTCACTGGACTCTCCTGTGAAGGCAGGAACAAGTATTAGCCTGCTTGGGTACATACAGGCTCAACAGAGCAAGGCTCCATAGCACGTTAGGGATCCTGCCAGAATTAGGACTCAAATGAGACAACTCCCTTCCTGTACCTCTCATGTTAGAGACAGGGCTATAAATGTTGTGTGGAAGCCTTTGGAATAAATGTGAGACTAGCAAGTCAAGACTCCCTTTTCACACACCTGCTAGAAACATAAGACACTCACCTGGACAACCCTCTCAAACATATGGGCCAAGGGGAGGTAGGATATGGTCACGTCATCGGGGGTGGGCACAAACGTATGCTATTGATCAGGGAACAGAGAGGAGATAACATTGGATTAATGCCAACTTTCTCTTCCAAAGGAGATTTAAAAACTACCCCTTCCCAGGACTGCTGGATACACCTATGCAGGTGGTGTACTGTCTAACTCGTGTGACCTTAACTCCTAGAGGATAGAGATTTGCAGTGATCCTAAAAGACCAAGGCATGAAAATATCCACTTCTCTGAACACAGACACACCAGGACTTTAAAATATCCCCCCCCCCACCTCTTCTAACTTCAAAAATAAAAATTTTATGACAGATTCACATTTTAATGAGAAACTTTTTTTTCTTTTAATTGGCCACTGACCTCCACACATTTCAGAAAACCAGCAACGTTTGAAGCAATATTTTCATGGGTTAACATAGCTCCTTTGGGGTCACCTGTAGGAGATAAGAAGTAGAAAGAAAAATTCTTTATGTAGCTAATATGTAGCCTCTGGCCTTAAAAGAAGCAGCTAGATTCAATTGGTCCTATTCCAGAGAGCCAAAAGCTTTGCCTGTCACTGTGTCTTTTTGTGGATAACATGTCCCTCTGGTTAGGAATGATAAATGCCCCCAGAGATTCTACTACTGAATGCATCAATGGCCTTTCAGTGCCCATAATCTCAAATAGGAGCATAGTCGAAAAGAAAAATACCAGTAAACCTCCCACCACCTTGTGTTGTATGTTTAGAATTTGTGATCTACCGATATTACCTAGTAATATTATTGCAAACCATATAAAATGGGCATACTGGAATGAATTTAAGTATAGACCACCGTGGGCCACACTAAAAACTATTAAATGTTCTACTAAATGGGTGGGTGTAAGGGGGGGGCTGGAGCTCTCTGTAGAGAACTATCACTGAGTTACCTTGATTGAATGAAATCATTCCAGTGGTGCCAAATGGGGTTTTGGGGGGAAAGGCTGATTTTTGATGTCATCTTTTGAGATCCCTGAAATTCATATCATGTAAACACCCTCCAGTATACTCAGTGAAGTTTAATTCTGCTTCTATTTTTCTATTCGAGAATCCACACTCAGAAGTCTTAAGATTGTGGGCCTCAAGGATAGGCCTAATTCGTACAGCATGTTTACCAGCCCACCATTTACCAGCCATTGGGCATGTTCCTGGCTGACCAGGGCTTCAAGGGACAGCTTCAGGGGCACTGACCTGTGGTTCCACTGGTGAAACAAATGATGCTCAGGTCTTCTGGGTTAGGAGGCTGGAGGGGAAGCACAAGGGCTTAGTCTACCACCAACTCTGAGATTGACTATGGCAAGATTCAAAATTCGGGCAGAAGAAAACTTACCACAGGTTTTCTGAAGTTCTCTTTGCCTAGATTCTACATGAACAGAAAACCAAGAAGGGAAGAAATTAGTTGAGATGGACACACTATGACAAACACAGCCCTCTGTTTTGCTTTTCCTTGAGAACACGTCTATGGGAATATAACCAACATCCCCATCTGCATCCGACCCAGAGGACAATATTCAGGCACAATGAAAGAGCATAAGATTCCTCTAGAACACCAACCCACAGAGGGCAGATCCCAGATGTCTGAAGGTACCATCATACTCTTCAGGTTCAGTCATCTAGGACCATAACTAAATCTATTTTGAAAGATATGAATAGTTAACCATTCCGGGCTTATCCCAGTCACTATCATGAGCAATTTACATATATTAGCTCATTGAACTCATGACAACACCTGTGTGAGGTAGGGGCTATTTTTATTCCCATATTATGGATGGTGAAAGGGAGGTGTGGATTACCTAATACTCTTGGAGCTAGAATGTGAATCCATGCAGACTGGCTTTGGTAGCCACATCCTTAACTATTAGTAAGCTCCTACTTATTCTGTCCTCAGAGTCTCTACGCATCTGGCCCCAGAACTTTGTCCTCCCCTGTCATGGGTTTCTGAGTTGTTCTAAGGGAATTGTTCTCAAAGCATCCCAGCACAAATTTAATTTATTCCTTGCAGGCCACCTCTGGAGAACAATAGCCCTGTGCTCTTGTGCAGACATCCTGCAAGTTGCCCATGGGGCAAACTGAATTTCAGACGCATACCTCAGCATCAAACAGGGATAAGATCTCAACTCCAGTCTTCTCTGCTCTTTGCTTCAGGTCGTCATCGAAGGGGTCCATAAGGATGACCATCTTAAGGCCTGGAGTGAGGCCCTTCTCTACATTCCCTACCAAGATCGATGCCTTTTGGGGTGTATCACAGATCACTGTGGCGATATCGGCTGAAAGCGGAAATGGAGCCAGAGGTCACCCTCCTGCTCTGCTAAGTACTCAATTACATTGAAAGGAGGAAGGGATTTTTAAAAATTTCAAAGCTAATGGATCCCCAAAGGAGATTATGTCTGCAAATCAGATTTATAATGTACTAACTGAAACATTCCATTGATAATAAATGAGCTTAGTTGAAACAGCAGCACATAATTTTCTACATGGTACTAACACATTTTATGGTTTATAGAGGGAAATTTCTTTTGCCTAAGAAAAGTCATCCAGACAACATACATAGATCACTGAGATGTGGTCCTATCAACATGTTTTGAGGACAGGAGTGGGAGCCCACCAGTGGTAGAGAAAGAAGGGGACAAATGAGATTTGTGGCAGACAAGCATTTTATGAGATTTTTGGCAGACAAGCGTTTTATGATTCTAAATGTGATCATTTGCGTCGGTACTTGTTTGTACAACTAGACAACTTCTGATGGTATCTAGTGTCCAAATGAATCTGCTCACTCTGTTAGTTCTAAGACAGAAAGCAGCATCTTGGATATGTGAAAGGGCTGTTACTTGCCTATTGAAATTGGACTTGTTTTTCTAATAATGGTTATTTTTTTTTCTACAGACTCACCATGGGCATTGGTCCATGTTGGCAAACTATACTCACTTGGGTTTACAAAGGTAAAAATTAAATCTGTAGCCATACTGTGATGTAGTCAATTAAGCTCACTCTCTGGACTTTTATCCAGTGTGTTCAAAGCAGGGAGTTTTGTCTCTCAATTGTACACTGAGTCACCTGAAAGCATTTAATTGAACTATGTATATCTCTGCATCATGGGCTTTTTGTAAATTCTCTGTAAATTATATTCTAAGTATTATCTAAGACTAGAAAGCCTCGAGCATTTTCTGGCCCTAGCACGTCAAGTCTGCTAAAAATAAGCAGAGATTGAGGAATTACTCAGCATTAAGAAAGAATCAAGTCCTAACATAATGACAAAGTTTTACCTTTGTTGACAATATAAATGATGGCTTCTGCTCCCAAGGTATCATACAAGGGGACGGCTACCATGGAATATGTGTAACAAGCCAACTCAGAGATGATCCACTGTACAAAGAGAAGTTCATGTAAGGACTAGAGCGAACTTTAGAGACTATTCGTTCAGTCATTGAGCCAAAAAATGCTTACTTGGTAACTTTTATGTAAAAAAAAAAGAAAGAAAAAAAGATCACTGTGGGGCCAGAGGGACTGTCACTGATACTACTACAAAGTACAGTTAAATAAGGGAGATAAGATAGACAACTACAGTACGAAGGTAGACCAGAATATAAAGATAGAGGGCAGTACGTTTCATCTATATGTGGTATGGAAAGCATTAGGGAATCAAAGGGAGGTGAAGATCACCTTCAAGGGTGGCGTAAAGGCCATTTGGGACTGCTTTGGGAAAAGTGGAGGAAACTGGGCAAGGCTTTCGAGGACTGGTAGGAATTGGTTGTGGAGACAGAAGTAAGATAGGAAGAAGAGAATGAATGAATAAAGATAGGGTAGCATGACATCACTGTATCATGTGCTTGAGAAGGGAGGTCAGAAGCTGCTGACAATGGTGGGCCTTACATGTCAGTGTAGGTGTTATAGACTCAATTATATTTCCCTCCCTGTCCTCCCACCTGCCACCAATTCATGTTGAAGTTCTAACCCTCGATATCTGAGATAGGGCTTTTGAAGATGTAATAAAGGTTCGGTAAGGGTATATGCATAGGGCTCTAATCCCTTCCTTATAAAAGGAAGGGATACCAGCCATGCACAAAGAGAAAGCATCACGTGAGGGTGCAAAGAAGCGAGGCCTCAGGAGAAACCAAACCTGCTGACACCCTGATTGGCTTCCCAGCCTTCAGAACTATGAGAAAATAAGTTTCTATTACATAAGCCACAAAGTCTGTGTATTTTATCATGGCAGCCCTAGCAGTTTAGTATGCAGTTGACCCATGAGTAATATGGGTTTCAACTTCACAGGTCCACTTAGACATGGATTTTTTTTTTCAATGAAAGTTATACCAACAAGTGTGTCTTCCTTTTCTACCTCCTCTTCTCCTTCCCCCACCTCTCTGCCACTACTGTCCCTGAGACAGCAAAACCAACCCTTTCTCCTCCCTTTCCTCCTCGGCCTGCTCAGTGTGACAATGACAGGATGGAGACTTCTCTGATGATCTACTTCCACATGGTGACTAGGAAATATACCTCTTCTTTTTTCTGATTTTCTTTTTTTTTTTTTTGAGACAGAGTCTCATTTTGTCGCCTTAGACACTTAGAGCACTCTGGCATCACAGCTCACAGCAACCTCAAATTCTTGGGCTCTAGTGATTCTCTTGCCTCAGTCTCCTCAGGAGCTGGGGCTAAAAGCGCCCTCCACAACACCTGGCTATTTTTAGAGATGGGGTCTCACTCTTGCTCAGGCTGGTCTTAAACCCATGAGCACAGGCAATTCACCCACCTTGGCCTCCCAGAGTGCTAGTATTACAGGTGTGAGCCACCACACCTGGCCCATGATTTTCTTAATAACATTTTCTTTTCTCTAGTTTAACACATTGCTGACCAGTCAAGAGTCACCCAGTAACATGGATAATTGCTATATAAAATTGCTAGTCAACAATGTGTTAGCATAGCAGCTGTTCCTTGATTCATTTTTCCCAGTCTCACTTCCCAGTTATCTAAAACTCAGCCTATGTTATTCTTTCTCCCGTCCTTATCTTTTAGCTGCTTATAATAATACAATCACTTAGTACGTCTAGCATCTTAATACGTTGTTGACTGGCAGTTTTACACAGGAACTATCCATGTTACCAGGTAATTTGTCAGCAATGTGTTAAGAATTCAATATATAATATATAAATCATGTTTCATGTACTACTTTGACTGTTATTGTTAAACCTTCCCAGTGAACAATAGGCTATTAGAGAAGTTAAATTTGGGGGCAGTCAAAAATCATAAGTGGATTTATGAGTACATGAGGGGTCAGCACCCCCAACTTCACACATTGTTCAAGGGGCAGCCATACAAGGTTTGGTGTTAAGTTCCTGACCTAGAGTCAAAGATACCTCTTCCTCCTGAGGCCGAGTGAATACAAATGAAGTATGTAGGTTTAGCTTAAAGTGTAGTGAGTGCCTTAAGCAACTAGCTCTAGTAAGCACGTAAATCATAAAAAGACTTTCTTTGGGGTAAGTGTAGCTCATGACTGTCATCCCAGTACTTTGGGAGGTCAAAGCCAGGAGTTCAAGACCAGCCTGGGCAACACAGTGAGATCCTGTCTCTACTAAAGATTTAGAAACTAACTGGGTATGGTGGCATGTGTCTGTAATCCAAGCTACTTAGGTTGAAGCAATAGAAGTGCTTGAGCCCAGAAGTTTGATGATATAGTAAGCTATAATCACACTACTTGTCCTTCAGCTGAGGTGACAGTGAGACTTCTTTTGAAAAAATAAAAATAAAAAAGACTTTATCTGAGGATATTGGACCTAACATCTTAATAGGAACTTGGAGATAAGCTTAATTCCAATCATCTTACTATCTAAAATCTTCTTACAGCTCACTGTGCAGAGATGGTTATTCCAGACTCAGTAGCAGCAATGCCTTGCCTTATTAGTTCAAGTACAACATGCAAGTTCCAATTCTAATATTAATACATCCCTTTCCACAATATCTTCAAGTACGTATTTGGCAGTCTCTTACAACTTCCACATTTTCATCATGCAACAATCAGACTGATTTAAAATGAAGTTGTCCCAAATTGGAGAACTCCAGACATCTAGAATATTAGACAGTCAACCAGAAATTAAGTAGGGTGTGAGTTGCAACTCTCTCAAGCAGAAGAATAAGCAGTGTGAGATAGTGAACTTGCTTTGCTAAGTCATTAGCAAGTTAATTGCTGGATTGGGGGTGGGATTTAAAGTTTTTAAACATAATCCTGATTCATTTCCCTAAGTTAGCTTTAATAGAGTTACCTCTGGCCTGTTCTGAGCAAAGATTCCAACAAATTGGTCTGGCGATGGCTGATATCCTTTATGCAAGAGACAGGAGCCCAGGTACTCTGCTCGATCAGACACCTATGAAAGAGAGAGATGTCAAAACTCGAGTGACACCAAACTATCTACACCAAACTAGCTCCAGATACTACATTAGCAAAAGAATCTTTCTAAAACCATGGGTCTGTCTTACCTGTTTATAGGACAGCCATCTGTAGGGCTGGTTTGGTTTTCTGTATCCCAAGCAGGGCCCATTGTCTAAAAACATGACATTAAAATAAATTTAATGTTATGCATTTAAGCATTTCCAGTTGCAAATGCTTTGGACAAGAGAAGGTAAAAAGAGATTAAGAAGAGACAAAATACAAAAGATAAAACAAACAAGAATTTGAAGCTCTCTTATGTGCCTACGAAATGCAAAGTCAGAAAGTATCAGTTTTTAAAGGCAGAAAGTCTTATAAACTATGCTTGAAACATTTAGGAAATGCTACGAAGCAGGGGTGGCTCAGTGTTAGATACATGACCTCCATGTTAATATAACCAATCAGAGAAAGCCATCTGATGGCCTGGCCCCCATAACATGACCAACACAAACAGCCTGGATTGAATAATCTTAAGACTGAGCTTCCCTATAATAAAATAAATATATGTTCATAAAAATATAGGAAAAAATCCAAATAAGAATCATCAGTCTCATCACACAAATACTATTTTGACAGTGACATTTCCTTCTCTGGCTGCTTTGCACAGTTTGCAGCTTCACTCCACACATTTGGAAGGAATATGGTAATCTGGTATCCTGCCCCATCTCCCAGTTGGATACAGTTATTTCCATGTTGTTATTTTTTTCTCTGTAGAGATTTCAATGGCTCATCCATGAATGGGTCTACTATCGTGGACTTTACCTCATTGTATTTAGATTGGTTCCAAGTTTGACACCTAAAATAATGCTATAAGTATTTTCAAATTGATAATTTCAAATTTAGAACATTTTCTTAGAATAGAGTCCCTCAAATGGAAATAATCAGGTTAGGAAGGAGAAGGGGCGCCCCAAACAGTCTAGCTGTGGATACCTAATGCTTACAAAGTAAGTGTCATCGTTCTAGCGCAGATGAGACAACTCACTGTGTCCCCAACTTATCAGATTTTAACATGCTGAGTGACACTGAATAGTGTCTTTTATAAATGTCTTCAGGTCTGATAAGTTTGAAAAGTTACTAGTTTAAGATTCTTTAACCGCTAGTAAAGTAGGATTTCTTTCTTCATTTGTTAAGTTTTATTTACTCTTATGAATCACTTTTTGTGTACTTTGCCCATTTAAATGAGTGTCATCTAAGATACCAAGTCTTGTACAAAACCACAAGAACATACATACGTGTGTGTAGGCACACATACGTTTGCCTTCAATATTTTTACAGCTAGGTATCCAACCAAAGTCAGACTGTTCGGAGCCTCCCTTCCCCTTCCTAGCCCTTCTTACATTTGAAAATAGAAAAATATAACTTTTGAACATCTAAAGTACTCAGCTTTACTTAATGTTAAAATAAGTCTAGGAATGTCTACTTAGTAGGGTAAATAGTCACCTCAGTTATTAAAACTAAGCCACAGAAGTTGTGGCATTGGGCAGAGGAGCCCTGACATGTAAGCAAGAATGAGACAAGCAGAGGGAAAGGAATTTTATTAAATAGATAGAGGATCGAGCCAAATTGCTGAGAAGAATTCAGGTCTTGCCAAAAGGAAGTATTCAGAGGGTTACTAGGAATTCATAGGCAATTAGGGAACTGCTAAAGTCTAGAAGAAAAAGGAAGGAAAGCAGGAAAAAGAGTGCTGCTCTGATGAAAGAGATTTAAAAAAATGAATGAGCAGGCTGTGCACAGGCAACATTAGTGCTTTTCTTCCTGTTGAAACAGCTGCACAAAAGCCCAAGAAGTAAGATCTTGGATGGCTGACTTTCCCCGAAGTGTGGTGAGTCTTGCCCTGTCAGATGGCCAGAGCCAGGGCAGCAGCCTGAGGGGGATCTACCCAGGAATGAGATCGTCGTAATAACATTAATGACTACTGATAGTTACCACTTGTGGAATGCTTACGCCATGCCCAGCACATCAGCTCCTTCGGTTATGTTGTTATTCCCACTGTGGCATTCAACGGAGTGCCACAGCTTCTTCAAACTCCCCAGTGAGTGGTGGAGCTGACGAATGCCAAAGAAACTATACTGCATTTTCTTATCACTTCCTGACTGATGAGGCTGGTGACCAATCAACAAGTCAAATAATTAACCCAAAGGGGCAACAGCTCAGATTTCATTAAACTCTGTGCCCTAATCACCTTCGGCCAATTAGCCAAACTCCTAACCACAGAACAGCCTCGCCTGTGATTAACTTAATCAACTCAGACCTTGTTAAGTTCTGGTCATCTACAAAGAGCCCACCCATCAACAACTTCTTAGCAAAGTTGCTACCCTAAGCTAAGTAGAATTCAACATATGGTATACAGAATTCTCTAGAAGCTTTATTAAAAATGCAGAGCTTCCTAAAGATTTTTAGTTCTCACCATATGGAAATTTTTTTTTTTTTTTTTTTTTTTGAGGTGGAGTCTCACTATATAGAATGCCATGGCGTCATAGCTCACAGCAACCTTCAACTCTTGGGCTCAAGCAATTCTCTTGCCTCAGCCTCCCCAGTATCTGGGACTACAGGCAACTGCCACAATGCCCAGCTATTTTTTACTGCAGTTGTCAATGTTGTTTTAGCAGGCCCGGGCTGGGTTTGAACCCACCAGCCTTGGTGTATATGGCTAGTGCCATAACCACTTGTTGTTATGGGTTCTGAGCCTCACCATATGGAAATTTGATTAAGTAAAATTAAGGTAGAACCCAAGGATGTGTATTTTAAACCATATTCCTAGGTAATTTCTTAGCTTAGACAAACTATTGGCTAGGAATTTAAAGACTATATCAGGACTAATATAATGAAATCCCCCTCCTGGGATCAGAGATGTCATTTTTCTATGGAAGTGGCCACACCAGACTTCTCATGCTTGCTTAGATGAGAAGCCATTTTAACCTTATTGCTTTAATTTTAATTTAGTTTTGAAAAACATACTAAATGAATTCTCTTATGTGCCACATAGCACATGCTAAATGGTTTGTTTCTATTTGCTGTAAGCAAGTCAATCTTGAAAGAAAACCTGTGTGCCCAACATTGTGTTCAATGATATATAAATATTAAGGCTAGATCTATTCCAAAGGAACTCATCAAAGCCTATATGATGGTGTTTCTGAGAAGTTCCAAAGTTAAGGCCAAGTTAGGAGTCCTGACTGCTAGTCCCGGCTCAGATTCTCTGTCTGTAAATGAAGGAAATCATATTTATGAAAAGCATGTTTCTAAACAAATGTTACACACCAATGAGTTAGTCAAAATACTTTCCTACACATTATTATCTCCTTGACTCTTCAGAAACAACTTGGCAGGGAAGTTCTTCTGTTAAGTGAGAAACAGATTCAGAGAGACAAAGTGGTTTGTGCAAGGTCACACAGCTGGAAATGGAAGCACTGGGTTCCAAACCCAAGTGTGGCTGACCTCAATTGCTTCTAGGACTCACCCTGTTACTGCGCTAATGTCATGTCCACTTTTTTTTTTTTTTTTTTTAAGACAGAGGCTCACTCTTTCACCCTGGGTAGAGTGCTGTGGTATCATCATAGTACAGCAACCTCAAACTCTCGGGCTTTGGGCTTGAGCAATCCTCTTGCCTCAGATTCCCTAGGTCTACATGCCTGGCTAGTTTTTCTGTTTTTAGTAGAGATAGGTCTCAGTTTTGCTAAGGCTGGTCTCAAACTCCTGAGCTCAAGCTATCCACCTGCTTCAGCCTCCCAGAGTGCTAGGATTACAGAAGTGAGCCATCATGCCCAGCCATCTCATCTACTTTGGAGACAGCACCTATGCAACTGGGGTTTTAGAAGAGAGATGGGGAAGGAGAGGTGGGGAACAGAGTCCACTTTTGTCTTCTTCAGGCAGGGACAAGCTTCCAGACTTACCAGACACAGCAAGTCCTCTTTGAAAAATTTCATACATCGTCCTGGCATCTGAGAAGTAGTAACGTATTAGGTCATCGTTCTTCTGGGAAACACCCTTCCTTGCTCCTCCCTAAGATACAAGACCAAGTTAGGCCAAGTCCAAGTCTCCTATACCCTTTCCAAAATCTTTACAGACTGAACTGAAGAGAGCATAAATACTAATTTTGAGGTTAGAAAGATGTTCTTTTTGCTATTCAATTAATTTTTTAAATCTCAGAATTATAATGTTTATATCATAGAAGTTTGAAAAATATAAAAGTATAAAAAGATAAGAAAATTTGATCTGTTATACCACCACCCAGAGATTTTCATGGTTATGTTTATGATAAGCCTCCTAGCATAAATATACATGTGCAGGAGAGAGAATATATGTATCTTTTTTTTTTTTGAGACAGTCTCAAGCTGCCGCTGTAGGTAGAGTGGCATGGCCTCATAGCTCACAGCAACCTCAAACTCTTGGGCTCAAGCAATTCTCTTGTCTCAGTTTTTCTATTTTTAGTAGAGATGGGGTTTTGCTTTTGCTCAGGCTGGTCTCGAACTTGTGAGTACAAGCAATCCACCTGACTCAGCCTCCCAGAGTGCTAGAATTACAGGTATGAGCCACCATGCCCAGCCATCCTTTTTGTTGTTGTTGTTAAGAAAGAGGATCTTTGTCAGTTGGGCTAGAGTTCAGGGATTTGATCACAGCCCACTGCAACTTCAAATTCCTGGGCTCAAGTGATCCTCCAGCTTCAGCTTCTTGAGTAGTTGGCACTACAGGTGTATGTGACCATATCCAGATAATTTTTCTATTTTATATTTTGTAGAAAAAGGATCTTGCTATATTGTCCAGGCTGGTCTCAAACTCTTGGGCTCAAGCAATCATCCCGATTTAGCCTTCCAAAGTACTAGGATTACAGGTGTGAGCCACTGCACCCAGCCAGAACCTCAGCTTTAAATTTTAACTTGTGCTATCTTAGGAATTTA